>CM069447.1:65003489-65117179 GCA_035610835.1 Ophiura sarsii | reverse complement strand
CAAATGTCACTATCATTGTCAAAGAACACTAATAGATATATACTTATGTTTGTTATGAACATGTTACAACAACAAATTGCAATTATTAATTAGGAGTAATTATGTCATAAAGTCATGTGCCGGTATGTCAGAAAGAAGAAAACAACTTCATATTCGTCCTTCAGTGATATGCCAGTGATATGCCGGTATGTCAGAACTGCAGTTATACACGGTGGTCTATGGCAGAATAGTGTGATGTGCCGGTATGTCAGAATACAAAATGAGGTTTTCATGCCGGTATTATGTAAAAACCCTGGTATATCACCCTAATTAGTGCGGTATCTCATTAATTAATTACCTTTTTGTCTCAATTTATTTTGGAGAATAAAGAGTTTCATGTGTAGGCCTAGATCATAAAATGCAACTTAACTCATTTTGCCCAAAATGGCACATGTGCCGGTATGTCAGAACAGCGACGATTTGGTCGTCTGCCATTTTGTCAAAAAAAGAGAGAACGGGCCAGCCTCGTTTTGATTTTGCAGCATCACACCACATTTTTAACCAACGTTGTGTTGTGCAATAGGGATTTTTCACCAACACATGTTGATTAAAATGTAACCAACAATTTGATAACATGCACAAAATATTTTCCCGCCGTTGAAATTCTTTGGCGGGAATCTTGTTATGACCTATTGTTGGTTACAATAATGATGCCTTAACCAACGTTTAATAAACCAAAAATGATTTATATATTTACTCTTTAACCAACGCAGTATTAAAAGTAATTTTAACCAACGCTTAATTTTTAACTAATGTAGTATACTTTTTAATCAACATTCTTGTAATACGTACATGGTTTTTTTAATACCTGTTCTGAGAGTGTAGAAGCAATTGGAACATTTAATGAAGCAATTATATGTTTGCAAGTCGTAATGACAAGATACTGGTATCGATGTGACGCCAACCGGAATATATGAATAAATTGAGATCCATTTGTCGTCTGTTTCCCCTAGCCTACTGATATATTAGTCGACGTACGATTTCGAGAATATTGATATACAGGGTTAATAAAACAAAATTAAGCACGATTTGAAACGGCTATTTGACCTTGATGCGTGCATTAAACCATGTATTTGTTGTTGTTTGTATAACTCGTTGTTAATCTAGTTTATCCTACCAAAAAATCGACTGAAAAAAAGTAAATGTGACACGTTTTGCAAACTGTCCGGGGTTTTTCGCCATTCCAATGGGATTTACACAGTTAAGACATTAATATCACTGCAACATGATGGTAATGGAATGAGAGTCTACAAGAAAGTAATTGTTGTGCCTGCAATTCATTACAGGTTCCTGGTATATTAAATGAGTCAAAGGTGGTAAAACATTGTAGAAATAAATAGTTCAGATAATAATACTTCACATACTAAAATATCGCACAAATAAAATGTTCTGAAGACAATTTGTTTCTTTGTTAATTGCACTGAAAAGTCGTTCACATTTGCCATAATTATTAGGTTTACAAACTAGGCCTATACAGGCTTTATTAATGACGCCTTCCTTAGACATGGCCACCATTTTGCTAAAGACATGTGTGTGCCCTGTCCAACATGTTGCCGAACAGCTCGTATAACAGTGACTATGACTGAATAATTACAGGTTATACTCATTTGAATACAGGGGTGTAACCAAAGGGGAAGGGAGCATTCGCCTCTTCTAGAAGCTCCCCGATGCCCCCAATGAGATGACAAATTCTATGGTCCGTATGCACAAAAGAATTAGACCGGGTCTAAAGTAAGACCTGGTTTCAGTGGATTTTTGTTGTTGTGAAATGCATTCTTTCATTACCTATTTTTCAAATTAGCTAACAAATTGTAAAGATTCGGATGCAAAGTTCAAAGATAGCACAAAATATCTTATGAAAAAGTAGAGGAAAACAGCTCTTGAGGCATGAATAAATTTCACTTAGACCAGGTCTAACTTTAGACCCGGTCTAACTCTTTTGTGCATACGGACCTATGAATATACACAAAATAGTCGGTTATGCCCCTGCTAGAAAGCTTGCCTCCATGATGCCCACAAATTGATGACCCTAGTTACGCTATTGTTTGAATAATTAATTAAAATATTGCTTTGAAAATAATTCACTCCAATCGTTATCAGTGATACAATTATTCTAACAATGTCTCTTATTGGCGCAAGCAATGATGCATCCGTCTCTTTGACCAATCGGCAAGTAGTTCTTAGGGAGTTAAACTAGTATGTTGTACCAACAATTTTCAGGTTTTTATCTTTCAAGTTGTACATTACAATGGGTAAAGTTATCTATAATTCAAATTTCAATTAAAGACAGGACACCAGAAAGATCCACTCTATCGGCGAATTGCAAAATCATGGTCATGCACCTTCCCATTTCTTTGTCAACGATCCACATAAAACTATGATGATAGATGGTATTAATTACTTGACATGAATAGCAGATGGCTTTACATGAATAATGGATGATACATGACCCAATTTGGCGGCAAATGGCAGTGATTACAATTAACTGGCTTTGAGGGAGTCAAAGCGCGCAATACATTCACTTGCACATTGTTAGTAATTGGAACATTAATGTAGCAAGTATACAGGCTGTCCCAGAATGATTAGTACCCATCGATGCCCAAAGTTCAATACATTTTTCCATCATCAAAGTCAATGAGATTAGATCCGTTAATTTGTTATCATATTTGTTATACCGTACCCTTTCATTAAGAATTTTAGATCATGAATATCGGACTTATTTTATTAAAGTTATACTCCATTGTGTAAGACATGGTGATTTCACCTTTTAGGCAAAGTGCAAACAAATGTATTTTAAACAGCTTGTTTGAAAGAAACTAATACATTCTCTTTATCTCTTGTCTGCTAATACCTTTGGTTCCTTTCTATTTTAAACTGCTGTTGTATCATATTGTTGTTCAAACCAATAATTCTTCTTCATTTGTATTCAATTTGAAGAGTAAAAATGGATCGTCACGCATGAGCGACCCCAAGCTTTGTTTCTATACTGAGCTAGTTTTGAGGCTAAACTTGAGGTACATTTAAACAGGTAAAGACGTGGTCATGGGTAATTAGCAGTGGCTTATATACTTCCTTTTCATATTGGGGATGCAATTTCCTACAAACTAGGTAACTAGCTAACAATGCATGGGGTCACTCAAGTGTGACAAACTTCTTTTACCCGTTGAATTGAATTAAGGAGAAGAATTATTAATGATTTGAACACCCATAACTAATAACAGTTACAACAGAAAGACACACAAGATTATATTGAGTAGACAAGAGATTACTAGTATGAGAATACACAAGTTTCTTTCAAACAAGCTGTAATAGCACACACATTTTTAGCACTTTGTCAAAAAGGTGATATCCCCATGTTTTACATAATGGAGTGTATCTTGAGTTTGATAAATCCGATATTCATGATCTAAAATTCTAATGAAATAGTACGGAATGACAAAGATAATGCAAAAACAACGGACCTAATCCATTGATTTTGATGATGACAACAATTATTGAACTTTGGGCATCGATGGGTACTAATCATTTTGGGACAGCCTGTATGTTTGCAAGTCGTAATGAAACGATACCGCTATCGACATGAAGACGACCGGGAATGATTTAACACATTGAGATTTATCGTCGTCTGTTTCACATAGCCCACTGATGTATTAGTCGACGTACGGTTTTCGAGAATATTGATAAACACCATATCGGTCAATGTTAAATAAAATTCTTCAGGTAAAACAACCTTAAGTATTTTCTTCATAGACACTTTATCTAGGAAACGTAATTAAACGTTGTGAAAGTTTGAGTCAAATCTGCAAACATATTTAAATGTTTTGCGGCCGAAAGACTATATGAGTCGTAAAGTATAGTAGCCTACGATACGGCCAACGAATTGATTTTTTTCTTCTTTCAGTAATATAAATGTCTTTAATGTTTTATGTTTCTATTCATAGGGTTAGTAAGAGTCAATACCCAAGATAGACGGAGATAATGTTATTTCAATAGAGACCTTTTATTTAGCAATGTCTACTCATGTACGTCGCCAGTTTGTCGTCCCAGCATGCAAGGCGGGATCAAATCAGGATCAACCCAGGAGGGGCGGCTAACATACACCTACATCATCAACATCTTTCCTTTTTTCATAAAGACAAGTACATGTAGATTGTTACTTTACTTTATGGATTGTATATTATAACACCATAACCAATGTTAACAATTCCTTAAAACTACCATCTTGAAATATAATGTTTTATGTATCACTTGGTTGTTGTATATGTTTTACCCTGTAAACTCTAACACTCAATTAACGTAATAGTTTGTTTTACTATGACTAATCAAAACATTTGAATAAAACAATATTGAGAATAAATCACTGAGTAAAATTGAGTCCTGTTCTCATTGTGTCGAATGAGTTTAAATCACATCCATACATTTTCCTTTCCTTTTTCTTTTTTTGGAAAAAAAATATAATCACAACTTAATTTTATGCTAACCTGTAGCATGAGCTAATGTGGAAAAACATTCAACCTGAAATTTTGGTTCAAGCACTTAACTTTAACATGCTTTTAGATTTTCAAAAAACAAAATCAATCTGAGCAAGTACTTTGCGACACTTTATAGCAAGATTTTCAAAAAATTCAACCTAAGCAAGTACTTATTGCTCTTTGTAACACTTTATAACAATAATATAGACAACTTGCAATTATCTAATATAACACACTATCGGCCGAGTGCACCAATGACGGGTAACTTAATAGGGAGGTAAGCTACCTCCCTAGTAGTTATGCTGTAACTGTAGCGTAACTTACTAACGATGTAATTCTTAGAGCACAACTGGCGAATAACAACAGAATAGTAACTAGCGAGGTAAATATCCACATCAGCATCGTCCCCTTACAAAATTAATTGGCGCATATGCGAAGTGTTAACCTTTAGGTTACTGTAAAATACTGACGTGAGTGGTCCTCCGTAATATTTAAAATGTGTCGTCACTCGCTAGGTCATAGGTGAGTGTACATAATTAACATAAATAATCACATTGAGTCGGCTTGCGTTCCGAACAAAAATTACGGTATTTCTTTGGCCAAAAAAATTCGAATTTGTTCAACGCTTTTTCAAAAATAAGGACTATCAAGACATTACAAACATATTTTGGGCGAGGGGCACACACAAATATTGCACCAAAAAGCACAATTTTAATGACAAACAAAAACACCCGATGCAAACAATTATATACAATTATAACACACCTCTTTACACTCATACTTCCGTGGCATGGATACCTTGTCCTTCGCCTGTTAACCGCAGGACCCCGGTTCGATTCCCAGACCACGCACTGCACGATATACTTTTATTTATTTTCTTCTAGTTATACCCTTCCACTCACAATAATGTTGAAACTTCAGTTTTGATTAATAAAAACAATAATAAGTTTATTTATTTAGTCATTATTTAAGATCCTTGGACAATTATAGTACATTTTGGTCAAAATATGACCCAAAGTCGGTGCGATTAGTGTTTGAATGGGCAAAAGGAGTTGATCTAAATTTTGACTAAAAAAATCCCCAAATTGCATGAATGGATTTTCAAAATATAAAATATTTCAGCTTATGAGGGGTCACATTCCACTTCAAATATACATCCCCTGGGCATGCAAGCGAAATTGGTCTTTCAGCATCAGCGAATCATCCCCTCCAATGTTCACAACAAATTTACGCTACTGCTAGAATCGACTGACTTGTGGCATAAAATGTTATGCCCCAACTTACTCTTGGGTCCGGTCAGGTATAACATTTAGCGTAAATTACCCGCCAGTTACTAGCCTAGTAGCTTACCCGGCATTGGTGCTCTCAAAATTTTGGGTTACGCCTCAGTTACTAGCGAGGTAGCGCTATTCTTCAGCTACCCGTCATTAATGCACTCGGCCGATTGAGCACTTGATTTGTGCTTAGAGTTCAATGTACTTTGAAAGTCTGTAAATGTACATTACACATAATCCTTGAGATAACTGGGTTTCTTTTTGATTCTGTGACTGTTTGCGAAGTTTGAGTCTGTGTGAATCGTGTTCGGCGTGCGGTTATTTGCTCAATCGTAGATGTTTCCTATTTCTGACATATTCCGCGCGATCTTCCGTTTGGACTCTGTAGGATCATATATTCACTTGCGTTAGGACACATGCTTTCTTCATTCTTTGGTGCCTGCTCTGGGTTTCATTCTTACAATGTCTCCTTTTTTGAGAGGTGGTAAGGGTTTTGCTCCGCGATCAAATGTGTTTTTCTGTCTCAGTTGTTTCTTTTGCTTGTTTTCTTTCACATTGTCTGTGATCTTTGGTATGAGAGCGGATCCCAGGTTTGGAAGTGGTGTTCGCGTCCGTCTACCGAACATGCGTTGTGCTGGCGAGCTATACAAATCAGCTGTTGGGGTGTTTCGCCATGCCTGAAGCCCTCTATATCTTTGTGGCTTCTGTTGGTCTTTTTCAACAACTTCTTTGCGATCTTGACGGCTGATTCCACTTTACCGTTGCTTTGCGCGAATTCCGGCGAGCTGGTAGTGGTCGTGAATTTGTACTCTGCTGCGAACTCAGTAAAGGCTGTGGAACTGAAAGGGGGTCCATTATCACTCTGAACAATGATTGGGACTCCGTATCTTGAGAAATGTCTCTTGAGTCGTTTTATGACCGCTTCAGCGTTTTTGCTGTTCATGTGGTCTAACTCAAAGTAGTCAGAGAAATAGTCCACGGTTATACCAAATAATCATGACCATCAACTGTCATAAAGACGATGCCAATCGTCTCCCAGGGTATATCTGGAAGCTCATGATTAATGAGTGGTTCTTTGGATTGTTCTTTCTGGAAAGTGTTACAGATGTCACACTTATCTAAGTAGTCTTTCATTTCTGCTTTGATTCCAGGCCAGAAGACTGTTTCTCTCGCGCGACGAAGCGTACTTTCTACTCTAAGATGAGCGCTGTGAAGTTCTTTGCGAATAGCTTCGCGAGCTGACCTAGGAAATACACATCTGTCACTTTTGAAGATTACATTGTCTGTTACCGAGAGTTCGTGTCTGTAGGGAAAATATGGTTTTGCTTCTGGTGGGACTTCGCTTGATTTGTCTGGCCAACCAGTAGTGATCAGACGTTTGACTGTCTGGAGACCAGGGTCAGAGGCAGTTGCGTTTTGAATTTCATTTAACTGTTTCTTTGAGACTGCGAGATCTGCAGGATGTATATTTTCTATTTCTCGCTGTACCGGTCCGTTATCAATGAGAAATGCTCGCGACAAAGTGTCCGCTAGATACATCTCAGATTCTGGTTTATAGCGAATTTCGACATCATATTGGCGAAGTCTTGTGAGGAGATTTTGAAGTCTCTTGGGAGCTGATACTGATGGTTTCTTGTTGATGGCTACCAATGGTTTATGGTCTGTCCACAACACTATCTTGCGACCATACGTGTAAATACAGTGACGTTCCAAGCCAAAGACCTGAGCTAAGAGTTCTTTCTCAATTTGAGAATAGTTTCTTTCTGCACTAGTCAATGATCTGCTAGCGTACATGACTGGGAAACCATCTTGAAGGAGAGCAAACCCGAGGCCTGCTTCCGATGCATCACCTTGTCCTTCAGTTTCACAATTGATGTCGAAGTACTTTAGAACTGGCGCCTGTGACAGTGATTGTTTGATGTTTTCAAACGCTTACTGACATGCTGGTGACCAATTCCAAGATTGTTTTTATGTGTCAACTGACGAAGTGGCTCTGTGATCTGTGAAAGTCCCGATATGAATTTAGCGAGGTATTTTACCATGCCAATCAGCCGCTGAATGGCAGCTGGTGTGTCCGGTGTGGGCATTTCAAGCACTGCTTTCACCTTGCTGGGGTCTAACCTTAAACCTTCTGAGGTCAGGACATGACCTATGAAGTTCAAGGACTCCATCTTGTGTTGGAATTTGTCTTTGTTCAGTTTAATGCCATTCTTAAGGCATCGCTCAAGGAACATCTTTAGGTTCCTATCATGATCTTATCAGCACGTCATCTGCGACGATGTGAATTCCTGCGAGACCTTCGAGGGACTGCGTTAACCGTTGCTGAAAGATATCTGGTGCAGGGCTTATACCGAATGGCAATTGGAGATATTTCCATCTGCCTCACGGGGATTGGAATGTACACAAATCAGATGAAAAATCCCTCTTTAAGATCAGCTTTAGAGAAGACCTTTACACCCTCCAATTCTGGAAGTATGTCCTCGATAACAGGGAGTGGGTAGTGACTGCATTTCAGAGCACAATTTAGTGGTTGCGGGTCTATGCACAAACCTTTTTTTCCGTTTGGTTTCTCAATACACAGAAGACTGGAGCACCAGTCAGTGGGCTCTTCCACTTTTTCAATTACACCTTCTTTTTCAAGTCTTTCAAAATTCTGCTTTCAGTTTTGGCTGCACCGACAATGGTACTCTGCGTGGGGGCGCTACGTGCGGCGGTACGCTTTCATCAACATGAAGCGTAATTGCACCGGGCATACATCCACGGCCACTGAAAACATCTTGAGAATTTCTGAATATCTCATTAGTTTCTGGCATAGTCTCAGATTTCGCTGTAGCGATTTCATCATTGATTTCATAGTCAACTTGCGCGATATTATCGTAGTTGACAGTGATGAGTTTCATTTGTTGCGCCGCATTTGAACCTATCAGTGGGAGTTTCTGTGAGCCCTTTACTACATAAAAAGGTACTAGATACCTTCTACCTGTTTTAGGGTTAATCAAATGCAACTTGCAGGTGCCAAGAACAGGAACCAAGTGGTTACTATACATGCGCAGTTTCTTGTTTGTCTTTGTGAGCATTGTGCCTGCAGGTAAGTGTTTTTCAGGCAAGACATTGCAAGAAGCACCACAGTCAACCTGCATGACTACTGGATCCTGTACCTTGTCCACGTGCATCATTGCTACTATTGTACCAGATTTAGATTTTGTACCTTCAACTTTTTCGTTGACACTATGTACATCATTTTCATATAAGTTAATCAAAGAACATTCTTCTTCTGAATATGAATCATTTTCTGATTCTTCTGACGACTCTAATACTCGTGTACTTTTTGTTCTCGTTTTCTTAGTATATTTCTTACTGTATTTCTTATGGCCTCCAGTGCATTTACTAGCAAAGTGACCTGTTTGACCACAAGAATTGCACTTTTTGTCATGTGCAGGATAATTAGCCTTTCCCCAAATAATATGTGCTTGGCCACAGAATTTACAAGGTTTTAAACCTCTATTACTACTAGCAGTTGCGGCTGTATTTCTAGAATCATATTTTGGTTTTCTGACATAGTTGACATCTGCGGACTGATTGTCAGAGTGTGACATTGTTTTGGCTTGTTTCGCTGTTGTCTCGGCACTTTTAACCATGGTAATGCAGCTCTCAAGCTTTGGCTTGCATTCATTTAACAGCTCTTTACGAATGTCATCATCTATGATACCACATACAATCTTGTCCCTTATCATGTCATCTACCAGTCCACCATATTCACAAGTAGATGCGAGCTTGCGCAACTTAACTACATATTGATCAAAAACCTCAGACTCTGGTTGGTTACACTTGTTGAAACAAAAACGTTCATATATAACGCGAACGTTGGTCTTGCCGCAGCAATATTCTTCCCAAGGCGTTAGGATAGTGTCCATGTTATTCCGTTCCTCCCCTGTCTTAAAAGGTAACCCATTATGGATCTCTACAGAGCTCTCTGACCGATACATAAAACAAACGTTGCAACTCTATATTGCATTTCTTCCTTCTCATTAAACCAGTCAGTAGCTCGTACGAAGTCCATAACTGTTTAAATATTTCCCAATTAGTTTTCAGATTGCCTGTCAATTTGATATTGGGAGGGAAAGGTGGACGGACACACTTAATCCCATGTGCTTGAGGTGCAGCGGCCTGACCACCATCTGGTTGGGGTTGAGGATCATCATCCCCAGGCATATTTATTGCCGTATCTTATCAAATTTCAATTGACAAAGCCAAAACTGACAATTTGATTTGCTATTATTATTTCACTATTTTTTCGTATTTATGGCCAAATACTCTCAGCAATATCTCTACAAACACAGTTTGAAAGCTTATTGCTGTATCTTATCAAATTTGACAATTTGATACACTTGATATTGATTATTATTATGTCACTCTTTTTGTATTGTGTCAACATACTACTGACAAACAAATTCTATCAAATTCAAACACTGTTTGAAATTATGAATCTCACATATATAAGCTTGTATAAGCTTATTTATAACTACGTTACATGCATTATACTTATTTTATATCTATAGGGCTAATACTCCCACTGTTTATTACCCTTTATTTTTACCGCGATACAGCGACGAGTTTATTTATCGCCGTCTGTTTGTTTTGTTCATATCGCGGGGATGACGAATTCAACAGGTATTACCGAGCGTATTAAAATTTGACGAACGCGTGACCGAGTGTTCATCTCAAAACTGTCCGGGTTTTTTACATTACTCACACGGCGTGAAGATTCTCATCATTCCACTATCCGACATCATGTTTTATGTTTCTATTCATAGGGTTAGTAAGAGTCAATACCCAAGATAGACGGAGATAATGTTACTCTAATAGAGACCTTTTATTTAGTAATGTCTACTCATGTACGTCGCCATGTTGTCGTCCCAGCATGCAAGGCGGGATCAACCCAGGGGCGGCTAAAATACACCTACATCATCAACATTTAATAGGTGAAAGATTACATAACTTACATGTACATGCATTTAACTTTCTTTACGTCGCCGATATATCGGAAGTCACCAATAACAATGTGGTATGCCGATCCATTCAATATGACAACCTATGGATCTTACAATGTGTTTGCCCAGGGATACTATTAATTTTGGGATAGGAAAGTCCTATACTAACACACGTAGCGAAAACGGTGCCGTTTGCATAAATTACATAAATTATGGTAATCATCGGAATGTGTCGGTGACCGGCGTTTAACGCGTTTAACAGTGTTTAACCGGGTTTAACGTAATATTTGGCCAGCATAGGTTTGAGGGCGTTGTGGATTTACACAGACGACGGTGGCCACGCGAAACCTAAATGTTGAATACGTAATGAATAAGGTGAATAACACGTAATCGCGAATGTTAATCTTATCATTTTGACAAATTCATCATAATTAGAAGAATTGTCATCGTTAACCAGGCGATGACTGTTAAAAATAATTCAAAATAGTGCACTCCCGTTGACATATTGGGTCGTCTGAGAGACGCGTGGCCAGCGTCGTGTCGTCTGCTACAATCACGCCTGATCAGTATAGCGCCACCAGTTCTATGCTGACCAAATTTAATTTAAAAGTGGACCCGATCGGCAAGCTCACTGGCACATCCCTGGTTTGCCTCTGTGCCCCTCCTGGAAAATGAGATTAACAAGTTTGCGAGGGCTACCCAAGGCAACGATTGATAAGTAGTCGTTAATAATGTACATTCATACCATAGCGCAACATAATTTGTAGTCAGCGTCATGGCAATATGTGCACCACTACGTTGTATTACACTTTTCACAATATAAATAAATAAGGTCACGCGTTATGAACTCGCCTCCCAATAGGGTGGTGCCGTTACATTTTTTAGTTTCATGCTGTAATTTTCCTCAAATATGTTTAAAACCACAAAAGCTATCTCAACAAATTTGGTATCATTTTAAAGCCCTAATAACAAGCTATCTGCCTGCAAAATGGCATTGGTATAGCTAATACAGAATGGGAGATACAGCTGTTTGATGTTTGGGGACCAGGGGTGGTGCTGGAAGGGGTGTTTCTGGAAAGGGTGTCGCCTGTACAAACTCAATGGGGATAATCCCATGTTTTGTTCTTTTTACAATAACTAGTCATCTCCTAATGTTACAAACACCATTCTGGTCCCATTTTAAAGGATAATTAGTAGTCTTTAAGTATGTGGTTCAACAGACTTGTCAACTATTTGTAACAACTAATTAATTATGGATAAGACAATGAACATCAGCTTTCTTCCTATTCGCTACACAGTAAACATGAATAATCAGCCTCAATTTACCGGATTTATAAAAATGACAATAACAGAAAAAGTTTTCAACCTATGATAGCAAAAGTATACATTTTTGGAAAGCTTGTAACTAGAGGAATTCAGAAATGCAGTTTATATCAGGGAAGGGTTCATCTTTAAACAAATATTTTTGAAAATTCTAAAAATATATAAAATAAAAATTGGAGATATTCACTAGCCGGTATAATTACCATACCGACGTAGTAACTTTAACAATTATATATCATCTAATGGGTAATTTCATGAGGAATTTAAATATGTAAAGTAAATAATGATAGGGGTAGGTATAAAAAATATATGGATCTCGAATTAAAAATTAAAAACTCTGATATTTTTCCGAACATTTCCGATCATACCATTTTAGTTCTTAGTCGTACTATAATTTTAATGGCATATTTGGTTTTCTCATGAAATTTCCCTTCAGAAAATATATACTTTTACTACCTCAGGGGGGTATACAAGCAAATATAAATGTGTAAAGTTAAAATCATGTCGTGAAAGCCAAAATCCGTGTGTAACGCGAAAGGAGGCGAGCTTAAAACACATGACCATAAAGGACATGAAATAGGACGGCATTCGAATGTCTCCATTAATCCCATGTGTAAACACCCACCACAGATGTTGTGCTTATTCAATGATAGTTCTAAATTAGCAAATCATGCGAAGGCATTCACGTAGCCTACTTGTTGGTCTTCGCCTGACAAAAATAACCCAAGAAATACTGCTTAGGCGGCGAAAAAAACACACCCTGTTTTCTTACCTGATCAACCCATTTTTTCTCTCGAATTTTCAATGTTTTTGTTTGTTTTTTAAGCACATATTATTTGGAAACGGTTTGCAGTTTTGTTTCAAAAAACACAAAAATACTTTTTGATGACACTTTCGAAAATTGCTGGAAATTCAACATCTTTTGCCTATTTAAAAAACACACCAACCGACCGACATTACAAGAGAGGCCTGTTTGCCCGTTAAAGAGGGTTTTTTCCCCGTCGCCTTAGACCTATATGTTTAGAGACAACATGCGGTATAAACATTGTACTTATTTCTAAATTGAATAAGGATAAACTATTTCAAAATTGGTTTCTGTTCAAGTAATTATTCTGCTCTAATTGAGTGTACGAAAAGGTTTGACATGCAATTGATTTCGCTTAAATATCCATCTGATTTCCCCCAGAGAACGCCCTTTTACATCGTACGAAATCTATTGTTGGTGCCACTTGTCCCCCTCTCTCTGCCGTGGTTTATGCATTGCGCCCTCTCTGGGTTTTGATCGATTGCGTGTTTGTGTTGGGATCGATGCATCGGCCACTCGAGATATTTGGACATAAACTTCGTCATTGCGATGGTATTTTAGGATGCAAAATATGTTTTTAACCTTCTTCTTATGGATCAGTTATTAAAGATTATGGATGACAAGATAAGATACTGATGTCAGGAAGCGTTTCTTACGGACTTTCCAGGTACCATTGCACAAGATAGGAGCAAAAATGGGGTTTAAAACTTTAAAACCGAACAGACGATAATAGCCTCCACATCTATGTTGCAAGCTTTACGAGGGGAATAATCAACCACTGCTCGTCAATGGCCATCCTACATGTGTACCTAGTACTACAGCATAGTGAATATATAGCACAGTTATAAAAATACGAATGGAGACAAGACACCGATACTAATCGTCGCCACTTGCGTGAATCGGTCCTCATTTGTCAATTCTGTCAGCGTAGACATGCGCAGTACAGTGATACAATGTTCCCAGTAGAGCATCTGATGCTGTATAGTTTTGAATATAGTCACAACGGGATGTCGCACCACCCGAGCATCACCTATATCATTATTGTTATGAGTAGTTTGGTTGTGTAGTAGATATTCTTATTTAGTGGACAATGTACTCACTACTACATGTACACTAGTTCAATATATCTTGGAGTTGAAAAATAATCGCTGATCGTGTTTCAAGAAGTAAGAATACGTCATCATATTTCAAATGCGTTTCCTTTTGTTAATGCTTTTACGTTTGTTTATCGCAGAAAGTTTGAATATTCCGATATAGTTGAGATGTTAGCAGTACTGTTAGCAGTGTCAATACACCATCATCCCAACATGTCTGAGAGGTTTGAAGTTTCACCAAATACTTTGAATTCAGCATCAAGGCTCGCAGTGTCTCAAGACGTTTTCGGCATCATTGGGATGTTTGAGGTATCGCACGTTTGAACATTCCTGACTTTTGTAATGTCGGAACATTTGAATTGTTCACCACGTCGGATTTCACTCATTACAACATTGATGACTACGTGCAAAGAAAATATAATTTTCTACAAGTAATGTTGATAAAAACACAAAATACAAACAACTTTTTACAACGTTAAAGTAATGACATTATTTCATGAACTAACAATTTTAGTTCCCGTTGATTAAAGAATAATTGGATTGTATGGTGAATATTGCTGTCTTTTATCTAAACGCTTCAAGTAATTATCGTCGATCCATTTTTTTAATCTTCAAGATAATCACGGAGGCTGGCAATCGACAAAGGTTAACGATCAATGTGTACGTATTTGTGGGATGACGTTTAATCAACCAGCGTTGAAGGGTTGTTAAAATACATTCCAATAATTGCCTTACATTACTCTGTGTATAGCTGAGCCATGGGAGCTTCAAACAGTGACAGCACTTTCGAAGATAACACTTACAGCAATGATAGCTATTACGATCAAGACATGTATTATGAGTTTATGACGACGGAAGCCTGCGAGGCACGCACCGATTACATAACGCGAATGACTATATTCGCTTTGTTTATCACTTTTGGAGTGGTTGGCAACCTCGGGTTGCTAGTCGTTACGTTACAGGACAGAAAGCTACGGACCGCACCAAATGTACTTATTTGTAATCTTGCCGTCGCCGATTTGATTTTTATCCTTGTAACCGGCCCACTGAGAATCGAACACGAACTCCACCCATGTTGGCTGTCCGGCCAGATCGCCTGCTCGCTTAGAAATTTCGCGCCTGTTGTATGTCAGTGCGCATGCGTGTACTCACTCGTCGCTCTAAGCCGCGAGCGTTATTCGGCTATCGTTAAAGGCATTCAATGCCGAATGACCAATCAGATGAAAATCACTGTGTATTGGATTGCGATGACGTGGATTTTTGGCATCATATTCGCCATTCCTATTTTGACGCAAGAATTTTCCTACATCTGGTTCGGGATCCTTTGTATGTACACGGAACGAGGCAGCAAAACTGCTAAAATTTACGAATGCTTCAAACTTGCTTTTCTTTACATCATTCCTGTAATCGTCATAACGGTGCATTATACCTTCATGGCAATAACACTCATCAAGAGCACGCAGACGTTCAAAGATAACAACAATATGTTTGCGAAACAAGCCAAAGCACGCAAACGACTCGCATATATGGCGATCACATTATCGGGTTTTTTCGGTGCATTATGGCTTCCGAGTTACGTCTACACGTTAATGTTTCACTTTAAATCCAGTGAGGAATTTAGTGGCGATTCCGCCACCAAATTTCGACACGTTCACTACTACTTGTCTCTGGCTAATTCAAGCTTCAACCCCTGGCTGGTGTTCATTCTTAGCACGACGCATCGAACGCGCGTTATAAATATCTTGTGCTGTGGACGTTTTTCTCCAAACAACAAACTTGATAGATTTCGAAGTGTACGGGAGACTGAAACTGTGCGACTTAATGAGGTTACAGAATCTACGCGTTAAAATAAAGAACACGCGATTCAATGTTTTAAGATTTAAAGTAGGCCCGCTCTTAATTTGAAAGAGTGAAAACCAATACTTTATGAGTGAATCTGAAAGACTAAGAGTAAATTGAGGTAGATGAAGGAGTCACTATTTTTTTCACTCGAAATTAAATGCAATTTGATTCTTTCAGGGAGTATAGCAAACTTCATACCCGTAGAATTCTAAGTAAACGACATCTTTTGGTGTTGTCCCTCAAAAGCATGCCTCAAATAATGGATTTCCACTCTTATTGAGAGAGTATACGCGTACATGTCAAACAGCGCGTTTCAATGTCTCATGTTAAGAGACTTTTAGACCTATGTATTTCGCAGAATATATCATAATTATTATTAAAATATATAGATTCGATTTGATAATAAGATTCAATGATTGACAAACATTGATTTTAAGTGTAAAAAACTAATAAGAATCTTGTTTAAACATAGCGACGTATACACACTATACGTCACGAAGTAATAGCACCGATGCATATGTAGTAACCTTCACATTGAACCGTTCCCACTCGGGTTTTTCGTGTATTCTATTTTAGGGTGTGCGGGGTTGTCCAGAATTATGCCGAAGTCAATATTAAGCCTTGTCAAATAAATACCTTTAGACGACGACAAAGAACCCTGTTTTCAAAATGTTTTTGAAAATGTTGGATAATTTTCAACCTATTTCCAAATGTTTAAACATTAAAAGCACCGACATTGTTTCAAACATGTTTGTAAAAACAGTTCAATCGGACCCGTATAACAGGGTTTTTTTACATTAGCATCAAAACCTAACCTTGTGCGCCAGTTTGAAGATAACCCGGATAATTTGACGCGTAATTACATACAACTAGTCATTTTTAATGCAAAATTGAACGATACAGTATTAAAGAGCTCTATTCCAAAAGGTATCAACTCCACTAGTTTCCGAAAATAAAGAATGACATAGGATATACAGTGAAAATAAGAGAAATGAAATCAAACCTGTTTTTAAGCTTACATGTATGGTATCTTTCATATGGCAGAAAATTAGCATAATCAAAGAAGTGCAACATCCTTAATTTTAAAAAAGTGTTGCTTTTCTCCAATTTCACTTATATAGAGTTGATCCCTTTTGGAACATTATAGCTATTCATTTGTTGCGATTTTTACATGAACATATATTCTGCAATTAAATAAATACGCCGTTGGATGACTTCTTGGTCGAGTTTTCGTCAATTTCTGACTTCATCAAAGCTAAGTGCAAACGTTATGATATTTTCGGCGAAATTGTGTGATTTATGCAAAATGTAGAATAATAATTGTAAATCCAAAAACAATGACAGTATTTCAATATCTCATCAATTATAACCGATCCCTATTCATCGCTTAGATGAGAAAAAAAACCGCACCCCAAAAAGCTCCTTCTGTTGAAAGGTGTGAAATACGCTATCAACGATGAACCCTCTGGCGAGAATACTGCTCATGTCTTAAAGTACTTTAACTTAAGTCACCATGCCTATGATAACATCTCTCACTTATCTAACAAATTGCTAGACGTTATAAATGATAGATTCGAAATTATTTCTCTATTAACAAGTAACCAATGCTACATATACGCCGTTTTTACAAGTAAATTGAGTAAGAAAGGAGATGAACATATAAATTGCCAGTTTCAAATTCATCGTTTTCTTTAAGAAGATAATAGAAGATATGGGTTTCAATGGTGTACACGACTGGAACGTTGGATGAACTAATCACCGGACATCAGTAAATTTGTTATGTAATCTTTTGAACAACATGTAAAAACATTTGTACATCTTGGTAAATTATCTGAAAGTCTTGTGCATCCATCACTCCCTAGGCGTGATTGGGGAATACAACATCAGGGGAGAAAACGGGTCAAGTTGCGCCTGATTAGGAATCAGCTTCTAAAAAACAAGATTTAAAAAGCATTGAAATAAATATGTTTTGTTTATGGTAAAATCAATAGCCGCGCGAACAGTGTTAAATCAGATGCTCGAGATGTTTTATAACTATTTTAAGTTCAACACCATGTAAATATTGTTCGTGATGACAAGATCTAAAACATCATATTTTGGCGCGAATGAAATGTTGCAATTATCATATTCAAGTCGTGATGTCTGTAGACAGGCTTGTTCCAGATATTTCTTTTAACCCTAACTCTACTACACCACACGGCAACTGGGCGGAAAAAATGCTTTTGTTTTAATAACCCGGCGTGCAGGTTTTTGGGCTACAAAACGGACCCAGGCTGTATAACGAGGCGAATATACTTCGCCGAGTGTGACTGACAGCCGTGGTGTAATGGCTAGGATCTGGGCCCGGGTGCTGGAGGTTCAAATCGCGGGGGGGGGGGGGGGGGGGGGGGCGGGGAGTGACCTTTCTGGTGAATTTGGGGGGTCGGAAAACAAATCTGTTGCCGTGTGGTGTACTAGTGTTAGGGTTATTAGAAAGGTCCACAGCAGTTCATTTTGTCTCAGCATGTTTTGATTGTTTTCTATTTTAAGAGAATATATCTCAAATCAAATACCTTAGCGTATCTATTCAACTAACTGAGATCTTAAATGTTATTTTGGAAACACAACGTCCGCTCATATCAGGTGAATGTCGATATCATGTTTATGTTGTTTCGTGATGACACGATATGGAATGGCCTATTGGCGCGAATAAATCGCCCTATTCATGTCGTGATAGGACAACAGACGTCGCTCAGTTACGGTTCATTATTAATATAAAGTTGACTGAGCTGTTTACTCCATTTGTCTCCGAATGTCTTAATAAGTTTCCTATTGGAATAGTGTAGAGTATAACACCTCAGAAGCACTGGCTTAATCATAAACTGAAATGGGGGAAGTGAAAACAACAAATAAATATGGTTAATATTTTAATTGTCTCGGTTTTGAGGATAAATAAGGAGCCTGTCATTATATTTCGCTTTAAACAGTCGTGGACTTGTCTAAAGTCTAGCATAATTTCTATGAATGTGTGTTGGAAATCAATTTTAACATGTAGTCTTAGTGAAAACACTATGGTATTATTTTCTTGATTCACTTGAATAACAGGTCTCTGCATAATATGGAAAGTGACCTATTTACTAGTTTGGTCCAACACATAAAAAATAACCTTTTTGACACACCCTGTATAACTTTCATTCGTATTATCTAGATTGTATGTGTACGTGTACGTACAGCTAGCTAATACCGTGTCAGAATAGAGTTAAAATGATGAGACAGTGTTTTTTAAAATACAATATCAAATATTTTTGAATTTAATGATTCCTTCAAAAATATGATAAACATATAAATAAAAACCCATTTCTGTCGTACGTAGCATGTACGATAAGTAAATGAACATAACTGCGGACAAACTATATAAACTATTTGTGTATAAGATGCTCAAATGTAGAAAAAGAAAATGAATAAAACATGCACAATTTAGACTATCAATCATGTTCCTCAGGACTTATATTTCTTTCTTTCTTGTGGTTGAGGAATTACATTGGTTCTAGAACTAACTTTTTTGTTAGCTTCTAGAACCTTTTAAATGTATAGACTCTTTTTTGCACTAATAATAATAATAATAATAATAATAATATTACCGTTCTTATATAGCGCTTTCCACAATGCAAGCACAGTCCCAAAAGCGCTTTTTAAATCAATTATTATCGCTGCTAGTTTAGATATCAGAATCCTTTGGTCGCTACACTTAGGCGGCTACCAGTCGACAAGTGCACAAGCCTATCAGCACTACTTAGATTTTGATATCCTAACAGCTCCCCAAATATCGCGTGGGTCGACGAAGCAATTGAGACTAAGTACCTTGCCCAAGGATACAAACATGTTGGCCGTAGCGTGGCTCGAACTCACAACCTTTGCATCGTGAGACCGGCGTCTTATCCATTAGACCACACACACTAGGGATTATACATGCAGGACAACCGAGCACTGTTTTTCGAAGAGTGTAAATAGGGGTATAATTCTGCACGGTGATCGTAGTGTTGCCAGATAATGACGCATTACTGTCGGCACTTCTGGTCTTTGCACTAACTCCCATCTACCAAAGATTGTGTTACTTCTTGCTAGCCATAGAGTGTATGTAGCTCTCAAGGCTGTCTTAGACACCTCTTCTATGGTCTTTTTGATCTCTTTGTTGTTTAGCCCGAGGTACTTGAGGCACGACCTGAGAGTTTGATTGGTGAACCCTCTTGATCCGACTTCCACTGGAAAATATATGGTCATCCTGCATTTTGACATTCTTGGATGAGATCCATATATTTACACCTTTTCGTGTGGTTAGCTTGTGCAAGATTTTCCTCTGCGGGTAGGCTACAGTCAATTCAATAACCACACACACTTTTTTTCCTCTTTGGAGTATATGGTGATGTCTGGGCGTTTTGCAGTCATCACAATGACTGGTGGGAATATTGTAGGATTCTTATCCTCATCCCATGCCACTTCCCAGTCCTCACAGAATTGGATTTTGTCGTGCTTCTGGTTGCTTGTCCGATTTTCATTCTTATAGGCAGTACCTTCTTCAGTTTTAAAGGCAATCCAACCTGACTTTTGACATTTGTCTGGTTCCTTGTCAGTAACCGGGCTCTCGCCCGGTAAATTGCAGGAGCGATGTTGTGAATAATCTGACGCAATACCATATCATGTCTCCAGTTGTACCTGCCTGATCTCAGTGCATATTGGCAACAGTTAAAAATGTTTGATCATGGTGCAGTTGTTGTATCCACAAAGTGGGCACAGCCCCAGAGAATGTTTGCTCCAGTTTTTTTTCAGGTTTGAAAGCGATGGTAGAGTGTCGTGCACTGCATTAAGGTAGAACTTCAACAATTCCGGAGACCATGTGTATAATAGGGAGCTTCATCTGGTGTCCATCTGCATCGCAGTAACCCATCCCAACCATCTGCCTTGCTGTGCCATGCTGTAGAGTTTGACAAGCATCTGCTCTTCAGTAACTTCCTTGACTAGAGTAAGGGCCTTTCGGTGTTCTTTCTTGTCCATCACTGCTAGTCTCTTATCTCCCTTGGTATAACCCACTCCATGCTTCATTCCCTGATGATGTCCTTTACATAAATCTTTGAAGAACAGATGTCGTTCTCTAACTTCCAACTCTTTTGCTCCATTCCAATTCTTCTTCTTGCCATATCTCTCTAGCATGTGTCCATACATGAACTGTGATTCGCTGTCAACAGAGTACTTCTGGAGATTGTAGCTGCATACACTCGAGGTGTGTTGTCAGCGCCTTCAGTTGAAGTCCTTTGTTGTCTCTACTTCTATAAAGAATCGAAGGATTAGCACACCTTGTTAAGCCTGACCTTTTTTCAGGAATCTGTTGGCTGTGCTCTGCAGGTTTTCAGCAAAGGTGATAGGAAAACAATAGATTATGAATTCCCATGATATTCTGCTAACCACTTGATTCTCATATATCCACAGTTTCCCTATGTTGTTAACTTTGTCACGATCGGTCTTCTCCATCAGATTCTTGCACTTAGTAGTGACTTCAGCTCTAACTTCGGAATCGCTTAGGTCCTGGAAGATCTCTTGACCAAGGAATCTCATCGATGCTTGGTGGATGAATGGATTTTGAGCCTTGGGTCATACGGCAAGTATGGTCTGGTGGTCTTCCTTTGGGCATTCACCAACTGTGTCTTCTTCATAGCTAGACTTTACACACTGATCCATATGCATTCGCCAGATCCAACCATGCTACCTCTATTTCTCTTGCATTTCTCTAATTTGGGTATGCTCAACACATCCTGCTACTCCTTGTAGCAGTATATTCCTAAAGTACAAAGGACTTCGCCTCTCCCTTAAATACCCGATACGTATTAGTAGAACATTATCGAGGGTTGAGAAGGACGTTACTTAACTATTGGACACAATGAGATTTTGGTACCAAAATAATCCACATAACCCACTGATTTTAAGAACCATACAGATTTAACTTATAAACACTCTCAATTGAAGATATGGCCAATTCCACATAGCCCGAACTCAATGTAACAGGTATATATATAACTAGAGCGGTTTGCGGGTTTCGCGGTTATCGGATTTGGCAGTTGGTTGTTAGTTGTGCGGTTTTGGTAGACATGGTTGGAGGTTGGTACATAAGGATCCCATATTCGTTGACTGTCGCTTTAAAGGTGATGTGTGTCGTGTATCTGATGATGTGCTATTGTAATTTATCCCAGTGTTAGCGATATGTGTCTTTTATCATGGATAATACGATGGTAATATTATTTAAATTTGATGTCCTTGGTGTTTCTGCACGTGTAAAGAGTTGTTACATTGTTGTGGTGACAAATGATAACAGTGCAGGAGGCAGCGAATATAGTTAGTTCAAAATGTGAAAGCATATCCAACAAATCAAATCGGGTTATCGCGTCGCATTTTAAGATGTCCATCATTTTCTAGCCTAAATCAGCAGCGAAAAATAAAATCCTTTGGATTTCAATGCAAATGTTATTTGTTCCATCAAATGTGTTGCGGTTAGTTACACCGACTTTATACGTAGCTCAACTGTGAAATCCTATCAAAAAAACCTAAATCGGGACACATTTTTAGGGTATCCATATTTTTTTAGTCTAAATTTAAATTGCCGGCATTTTTTTCTTCTTGCGATTTCAATGCGAACGTCATTTTTTGTCAAATGTGTTGTGGTTTGACCAGTTCATTACACAGACTTTATGCGTAGGTCCAAATGTGAAATCATATCCAATAAAATCAAATCGGGACACATTTTTAGGGTATCCATAATTTATTAGGCTAAATAGCCGGCATTTTTTTCTTCTTGCGATTTCAATGCGAAGGTTATTTGTTCCGTCAAATTTGTTGCGGTTTGACCAATTCGTTACACCAACCTTATTCGTAGTTCAAAATGTGAAATCATATCCAACATATAAAATTGGATCACATTTTAAGGTATCTGTCATTTTTTAGCCTAAATTCAAATTTTAATCAGCAGCGAAAATCATTGTGATTTCAATGCAAACGTCATTTGGGCTGGGATTTTCGGGAATTAATAATCCCGGGACCCGTTTTGTTCTTCGGGTGGGACCGAGGATTCACTAAATGTCTCTTAACATTTCACTAATTAAACTTATCCATCATTTCATTCATCAAAATAATAAAAAATAAAATACAAATAAGCTTACTTAAAAAAACACCTTGTCGCCTAAATCATGATTATTTGATGCAAATTTGTAGTTATATATCATAGAAACCGAGGATCTTAAACATTTCTATTTTTTATGCTCTGCTCTAAATGACATTAGAGTCGATGAGTTATGAAAATTAGAGATACTCAGTTTTATCTCATGATCTTGAACCTTTCTGGAGTATATTTCTAACAATTTGACTATTAAAATGTGTTTTATGCTAGGTTTTTTTCTGAGGAAATTCTCTCTGTAACTGTAATAAGTGTCGATCATGACTTTCCCTTACTGCCAATATTTGATGTGTTTTGTAAGTCATATTTGAAATGTGCATGGGCTGACGTACAGCTATTATTAGCCCTCTGTGATTCTTATCGCCATTTATACTTCTGATAAAATTGTTTGTATATCATTTTACTGCTGTTTTTCATATTGTATTGTATGGACGCATTCGCAAAGTAGGTGGATGCCACTAGTTATTTGAATTCGGGATACAAGCCCTTTTGTAACAAAACAACAACTTCAATGGCTATATAAACTCATTTTTGAAAAATTGATTAAAATAAATGATTTGTTTTGTGTGGTATTTTCTCTATGTACAAACAGATGGAGTTTTGTTTCAAAAGGGCTTGCATCCAAAAAAGAAAGAAAAAAGATTAAACATTATTTAAACAAATATTAAAAACTAGCACATTTAAAATTTATTCCAATTTAAAAGTTAGTATGTGGTGTACCTCTTTCATAATCCATTCAGTTTTTCAATTGCTCAACTTGAATAATTAGAAACAGTTTTTTGACTTTTTCTCAAAAAGAGCCAAATTGGATGTAGGCCCTTTTGGTAAATACCTCTTCAAATATTGAAGCAAGCATAGATGTTTTGAGACGTAATTCATATTTGGTAAGAACAATTTAGACAATTATACCAAGGGAGAGATGACTTTGCCCCGCTCACTATCTGATGATTTTTTTTATTTATTTTTTATTTTTTATTTTTTTTTGGGGGGGGGGGGGGGGGGGCGAATTAGGCCAAACAAAAACTAAGTTTGCCTTAGATTAAAAAAATGCTACGCGAAATGCGGTATCTTGTTTTGTTGTTGTTGTTGTTGTTTTAACATGGTTCTTCACAATGTGAAATAAATCACTGGATTCAGTGTTATAACAAGTTTAAATACTGTTTAAATCAGGTCTTCTCAATTAGATTTTGTGAAGCACCACTTGTGAGATGTTAGTGATCTAGAAGCGCCACTATCCCTGCGAGCGAAGCGAGCGGAGCGAAAAACGGGTGGGGTCCAGGTTCGCCCCCTGGAAGCTCATGGATTTCCCCCTTTTTAAGAGGCTAAGGAGAGCTATATTTGAATGCAATATGGTACAAGAAATAAAGAGATGTTGATGGTAAAATGGTAGCAAAATGGTAGCAAATGTAGTGATAATCAATAGGCCTACTACTAATAATCATGAATTACCCCACTGCAGTATAGTGGCTGAAGTGGTTATGCGATCTGGTTGAAGTTGAGGATATATTTCTTCTTCTTTTTTATTTTATTTTTCAAATTTTCAAATTTTATTTCATTTTATTTATTTATTTTATTTATTTATGCGTCCTTCCGCGCGCCACTCGGACTGATGCAATGCGCCACAAGTGGCGCGCGCGCCACCATTTGAGAAGGCCTGGTTTAAATACATGCCATACATGCACAACTTGGCTCACACCATCATTTTCAAAAGTTTAAGAATAAAATGGAAACAAAAAATTATGCGGCAAAATGTGAATTTTGAAAGCTAAGCGCGCGGTCTTCTGAGACAACCTTTTTTAATTTGCCTCATATACGTTAAAGGCAGTGTTGACAGAAAATGATTCCTGATTTATTAAACAAACGGTATTTCATTTTTTATTTATAAAACTCTTATTGGTAATAATATGATAGAAGCAGAAATCGTTTTGTTCGATACGTTCAAGGTTTAAATAATAAAATGCTTTAAAGCAAATTATTAAAACACACTTTTAAGGTGTAAAAACACAAATGTATAATACATTGTTGTCGCTGAAGTGTTGACGTTTTGGTGTCGTCACCGGATTCATTTGATGACGTATTCTGGATCATTTGATCGTATAGGTGAATCCCCATCGTCGGCATTGATAATGTGATATTTCATGCTCAGTGGCGGTTCCATCGCTCAATTCAAACACCCTTTATGCACCAATTAAACAAAGGTATCTCTATACAACGTAGGGTAAAACGAGACGAGGCAAGAATACACATTTCTAGTATTAATACTAAATAACAAAAGCAATTAATAACAATCACACACGGTAAGCGACAAATAAACCTTTTTGTACGGATCTCTCATAATTATAGGCTCGGTCGGTTTGGCGGTTTTGATTTGGTTTGTTTTTGTGTTTTTTTCTAATGAAACAAATCGTGAATTGTTGGTGAATTTGCAACATGTTATCGACTTTTTTAACATTTTCAAGTTTTGTTTTGTTTGATTTGAATTTTCAACATGTTTCCATTTTTTTAAAACATTTTCAGAATGTTCCACACCTGGGGAGTTAGGGTTAAAGGAGGTGTCCATCACGCACAGCCTAATTTATGCATTATACGTCAAAACTATAGCTATCGAGCGCAAATCGCGCAATCATATATAAAACCAATGATACTTATGATAAACACAAATACAATCCGCCATCTCTCAAAATAGCAATTTCGAAAACTCGTGGTGATTAACGTTTTGCTCGATGGTGTTAATAACGTTATGGTTATTGGTGCTCAGATTTGCGCACTTGCATTGTATAACTTGGAATTCATTGAAAGGAGGCATGGTCCAATGGATCCATAGTCCGGCCTCCATAGACATACACGGAATGAAACGTGAAACTGTTGAATGTAGAGATGAGTGCCCTATTATATTTAAAAACAAAATCCAAACAAAATCCAAAAAATATCAAAAAAATATTTACGCGCCGTAGCTCATTTCACATACCAATGCTGGCGGGCTTCTGAGACAGTCAATCTTCTTTGTTTGGCCTACCAACCTATACTTTAATGTACAATGTGGACTATAGCTCCAGGGACTATGTCTCCTGCTACATTGTGTGTGCTAGTATGGCTACACGATTATTGTGATCGAAATCCTCTCACAAATACTAATTTTATAAAAAGGTAGCGAAGAGATACATACATTCACTCAATTAAATTAATTGATGCGATCTGTGAAATCCGTCGGATGTCGCAAAATGTAAACTAGGGATTATGGGTAAAATTAAAATGTATAAAAAATAATAATAAAAAAATAAAAAAGTAAAGACAATTAAATTCCAATGCTTTGTGTCATCATCTTTCATAGAATTTCACCTTCCAAACTTAATTAAGTCACTGTTATTATTAATCTTATAATGTTATCCTATTGAAATATGTATCTTTTTTGGCCTGTTTTCATGATTTCATGTTTTGTAGCTTTTTATGATATCACAATCATCATTCATCATAACTTTTTTTTTGTAGTGATCGTAGAAAAATGATCGAAACAGTTCTAAATCAGCACAGTTTTAGCCTTCTTATAATATAAATATCTCTAATATGAAAAATCCCACCATGTCGCGGGTTTTCCCAGATCGCATAAAATATGGGCAGATTATCAGATTTTGTATTAGATTACTTTAAAAACTACTTCGTTGTTAATAAAGGTAAATACGGTATTACTTTCTTTCTAAAAATAATAACACTGCCTCCTCTTAAATGAAACGCAGAATACAGGATATTAAGTGTCCATCAAATTATTACAGCATGAAGGGAAATGACAAAATCATCCCACTCCTACTAAATTGAAGTTTATTTATAGCCAGAAATTGTCTAAAATGTAATAATTTCTCTAAATGACTGAGATTTTATCATTTCTCAATTGAAGAAACTTAAAAGTTAAAGGTCTTTCACACTTAAGCGTAACAAGTTTGTGTGTACTCTCATCGTGTATTGTAACAGGAGCTTTGAACTTGAGCTTGATTTCCCCGCAGTATTATGCAAGCTTGTGACAACAATCATATTACATAGATACTATAGGCATTATGTATAATGAAAATCAGAATCACAGTAGCTAGCTGTAATAATAATATTTGAATCCAATAACTCGTTGTAATGCAATCGTGCAAATAAGCCATGTTTAGTACAATAACACGGCCCCAAAGGTATACTAACATTTAGGAATCCCCAATTATTAAAGGTAGATGAACCGATCACATTTTCGTAACACAGAATTATTTCAAACATACGGAGATTTTCATATCATATGAAAGCTCGTATTTTTCTCATCATCATACTGAAATTTGACGGCCTAAATCGGTATAATTACGGAGAAATCGATGAAATAACGTCGAATTACCGCGAATGGTGGTAACCACCGATATAGTCTGTGTACTACTCAATGGGTACAGTTCACAGCATCGTGTGCGTCTAAAATAAGAACCATTAGAGCTATGCAACTCAAACTTTGGAACACGACATTTTTAAGGATGACCTTTCATGTAGAATAGAAAACTTCAAGTTGAAAATCGGAACATCTACCTTTAAAAGTATATGTCGTTTCACTGGAACCCAGAATGACATGTTTTTTTTATTCATGCTGTGTTTATTAAAGGAATTTTATTTTTTCAGGAAAAAAACATATTAGTGCTTTAGAATTTAAAGACAGTTATAAAGTGACTGATATGGTTTATGTAAGTAATTTTATTAGACCTCATACATATTCATAAACTAATCATGAACTAATCATGCCAATTCATTGGCCAATTCCTATCACAAGTACTCTTTACCTAGAGAAATAATTTTGACTATTTCCCTACAACCTCATCCGTTTAAATATTTGTGTTTTCATGGGAGTCATACTCATGGCGGACCGAGGGCATTATAGCTGTTTGAAGCACTTTACAATACGAACATATTCTGACATGTATGACAACCTTAGGCCTATATGTTGAAACGCTATATGAATTTATGTATGTAATAGACAATCAGTACACTCTTATCTTATAGAGAAATATTGTTTAAAACAGTGGAATTTACACACATATTTATTGGGTTATTCAATCGGGTTTATTAACTCTTTTAATAATTCGTGGGTGGGTGTATCGATTCAAAATGAATGTTGTATGAACCTGTTAATTACAGAAAACGTTATACTGTAACCAATATCTGTTTAATTAACCCTAACCCTATACTGCGTCTCACAGACACATCACAGCCAGCACCACTTTGCTTGCGCGCACAAGTTCTATCTCATGTAGCACTAAACTACGGGTATGGTCACCGATTTTTTGGCCTCTCCCCCCGTGGCTGAGTGGTAGTATATCTCACCTGTCACGCGGCCGACCCGGGGCCCGCGGACATAATTGTTCCCATTTTTAATTTAACCCCCTCCCCCGTGGCTGAGTGGGAGTATATCTCGCCTGTCACGCGACCGACCCGGGTTCAATTCCCGGGGCCCGCGGACATAATTGTTCCCATTTTTTATTTAACCCCCTCCCCCTGTTCTTCGTTCCATCCCCACTGCCACATTCTAGGGTTAGGGTTAATTGTCATGCTGTCGTCAATAATGGCGGCCGGATTGCTCTCGCTAAACCGGCATTGCATCGTATGGAAATACTGTTCACCAGTTAAGTAGGTTTAAGGTATGCTGAGCTTACATCAGATTGTTGAAAGGTTTCGTTGGTCAGTATAGACCTTTCTGGAATGGCTTTTGTTTATCTACAAATAATTAATTTGGTGGTTTTTTTCAACGATAATTGATAGTAAAAACAACGCGATCCGTGTATTGTGTGGTATGGATTGACGACCGTTGGGTGCGTGCCAGCTATAATACTGCACTGCATCGTACTATAATACTATACCGTTCCATTCATGTAAATACAAACGTCTTGTGAATTATACCTTGAAAAGCCTGACTTTTAAGCTGAGCTTATACTTCAAACCAAAAAATCTAAAAACAAAGAAAGAACCTGAATCCGCGCCAAGGGGTCCTCATTGTAAGAAATACTTCATACGTTCATATCCGTCTCCACTATGTCTTAAGGACCTATATCATTTGCTATGAGTATGATTCGTCAAGATATAATTATTTTTACGGGTCACTTTCTCCTTCTTTGAGAATCCTTGTTAAAGGTAGTTTTTGAGAATGGATTCACAGGGATGATTACAACTTTTATTCATGAGTGGCCCGATTGGGCAAACTTCATCATGGCATATTTGAAAAGTATTGACAGAACAAATTGTTATCCCCTCAAATCCTACACGATTAAATAACATATTCCCATTTTTTAGCATAAGGTATAGGCCGCAGGATTCTTGATAGTTTCAAGAATCATATGCCGAACAACAGTAACGCTTGATGTTTATGTCATTCTTAATGCTCTCCCGGCGGTTTGGAAACTGATGCGTAATCCAAACGTCAATGTTAACGCAGTGATTTCTTTTAATAGAATACCGATTTATTTTTGTTCTGTAAATATGTTCTGAATGTTCAATTTGTAATTCATTGCTGCCACCATAATATGTCAAAACCTTTTCCGAATTCTATATTGATCTATCTGGAAAGCAATTCCAAAATTCACCCACGAAGCAAGGTTGATGGCGTTTTTATTGTTACACAAAATGGGTAAAGAGCCATCTAATATTTGTAATACATGTAATTGATTATACGGAACATTTCTTTTACTTCTGTGAAAGGTTTTTTTTAATCATGCAGAAATCATAAAGTAAGGTTTGTTTTTATATTTAATGATGAAAATGCTATTCTTGAGGTACATAGCTTCAAGAACTCTGATAACAATTTCATCAACTATGTTGGAACTATTGCTAAACTTCTGTATAAGTAAATATATACAGTTATGATAATCACCCACATTTGCTATTTCTCTACGATTCAGAATTATAAAGAATGCGTAGGTTTATTTAGTTATGATAAAATGTCAATAATAGTGTATGTACGATGATATAATATTTGTACAACAATATTTTGCAATTTTAGATCATTCTTAATTTAAAGCTATTGTATTAATGCATGACTTGTTCACGAATGTGTTGAATCAATTTTCAATACAAGTGACTTCTCTATATATGATTATCATGTTTATTTGATGTGAAAAAGAAGTATAACATTTATGTAATGCTATTATAAGATAACATGATGAATGTATGAGACAATAACATTTTGTATATATTTATATAGAATATAACAAAACAAAACAGTCTCTGAAATATCATATCCTTTGTTCATATGTTGTCAATTAGTCCCCTTGTCAATATTTTCTTCACCCTGATCCCGGGTTGAACAGCTGATATCCTGTTCCCACTAACTTAGAATAAGCAAAGAATGATTGGTCTTTAAAGTTCTACATAGTGGTTCACCACCTCTATATGCCTCTAAAATATTATCTCTTCTATGCACGTATCGCGTCACCAAACTTGATTAGTGTTCCGATTATTTCCTGATGTCTGCAAGACATAAACCTTATCTACCAATATCCTGAAGTAGTGAGGCACTAAACTGCATTGACAGTGACGAAATCAATCTTGTAGCAATCCAGCAATCCTTAGCAACGCGTACAATGTATGTAGAGTATTGACATATTTGCGGTACATTTATCTAACGATTGGAAATTATACTAGTAATAATATTCTAGTAAAGTATGTGTCCTTGGTGAGTATTCAAATAATCGTGTATTGCAATATGGTGTTCCACAGGGTTCTGTTGCTGGTCCACCAATTTTCACGGCATATGCTCAGCCAGTTGCGGAAATCATCAGGCGTCATCAGGTTGCGTATCATGTATATGCTGATGATACTCAGCTTTATGTCAGCTTTAATCCTAAGTCTGATGAGAATATGGCTGCTGCACAGCTGAGGCTCAACAGATGCATCGCAGAGATTCGGTCATGGATGTTTAAGAACAAGTTAAAACTGAACGACTCAAAAACTGAGCTTTTCTTGATTTCCTCTCCTCGATGTGCAGCTGGTATATCCCATCTTACCTTGAATATTGGTGGATCCGTAGTCAGGCCTTCTGCTTCAATTAAGAACCTTGGTATTGTATATATTTGACAATAGCCTCACCATGAATAGCCATGTAAGTTCCTTATGTCGAAGTGTACATTTCCATATTCGTAACATTGCAAGAATACGTCGTTTCATTGACCAAACTACTTGTGCACATGCAGCAAGATCTCTGATCCTATCTCGGCTGGACTATGGCAACTCGCTTTTATGTGGTCTTCCTAATCAGGCAGTGCAACGTCTTCAAAAGCTTCAAAATCGCGCGGCGCGTCTAATTTTTTTCAAGTTAGTAAGCGTACTAGTGCCGCGCCGCTCTTGCGCGAGTTGCATTGGTTGCCTGTCCAGCAGAGGATAGATTTCAAGATCTTGGTGCATGTGTACAACTGTCTTCATGACTCATCTCCTTCATATTTACAGGATCGGCTTCACAAATACAAGTGTAACCGTACTGGCCTTAGGTCCATGAATGATCTTTCCCGACTAGAAATCCCCAAAACAAAAAGAGCTTATGGGGATAGATCATTTTCGGCTTATGGTCCCAAGTTGTGACACAGCTTACCAAATAATGTACGCGATGCTCCCAATGTGAAAGCTTTTAAAAAGCTCTTAAAAACCTACCTTTTCCCAAATTAATTGCTTGTCATTGTGCATAATTTTTGGTTTCTTAATTGTATATTTATATATCTGTTTTTATCATAATTGCTGATGTAATAAGTAGGTTATCATGTGTCATTATTTTGTTGCATGCTGTAACTATATTGTATTTTAGATTGTGTTTTAATGTACAGCGCATTGGTCCATGGGAAATGCGCTTTATAAGTATCTTGAAATAATAATAATAATAATAATAATAATAATATACTTTTATGATCATTACTCGTGACTATGAGTAGAAAAAGATCACCGCTCGATCAATGTCTGAACATCAAAGATAACAATAATGTATAAGTGTCCCTATATGGGTTCTGGAGTATTCACGTCACCTTGGATATCTCTTGATTGAACCACCGTGGATTTGCAGCAAGTAGTTTATCTTTCCACCTTCGGCTTACCAGACAAGGAACGCTTTTTTGCGTAATGTTGAAAAGGTCTTCTTATCTTTCACTATCCCAGTAGACGTGTCAATTTACCTAAATATCACGAAATATTTGGATCCATAAATTAGATCCCTCGTGTGTGCCTTTATAATCAGAAATGGACAAATTAGGGATTTGACGTTTTTGGCTGCTATAGTGTTTTGACAGTTCAATTGGATTGGGGATGCGTATCTATTCCTCAACATGTTCAAGGTAAAACCATTAAAACCCTTCAGTTTAGAGTGAATCGAGAATGACTTGTGTCATCGATTCGATTAATGCCTACATCTTGGTGGCCCCCTGACCCGCTCATATTGAATTTATTTTTCTTCATTTGCCAGTTACGATCGTGTCATGTCACTTAAATGATCTTTTTTATTACTCACGGGAAAATGAAAGCAATCCGTTTAGAGTGAATTGAGATCTTATTGCACGTTGCTTCATTAGGAATCATTTAATCAGCAGTAAATGTTAAACTTTGCCATTTATATCTAAGAGACTTCATCCTATTATTAGAGTTTCTTCACCCTCGAATGTCACAGTCATTCATTTCGAGTATCGCCTCCTCCAATTGTACGATCCGTCATTAAGAATTGTCAAATTGTGTATAAGTGTTCAGATTATGTGCTGATTTGTAGAGTACCACTACCATTAAGGGTATAAATGCATATTTAAACTTAAAATCCTAGGAACATCATACCTGGTGTACATGACACCTGATATCAAAAAATGAGAAATTTGAACATATTTGCCTAAATTGCATATTCAAATGGCACATAATCTTGAATGTTCACTGTCGGATTTTAAAAAGGGTCGAGGGGACGCAACCGTATGTGTTAGTTTTTTTAAATTTTAATTCAAATAACCAGCCTTAATTATATTATTTTTCGGTTTTTTTTCACCTTAACATGTATGGGCAATTCCACAAAAATGGGACCACTTGGCTTTTTATCATTCTTTGATCCGGGAAATCTTACTATAAGTATATATCACACTTTTTTTTAAATATTATGCTAGAACTTGATGAGTTCTACTCGGAACACCATGGTTTGCCATGCTTTAAATGACATTATCAGGTTCAAATTTACACTGAAAGGCCCCCAAAACCACAAAAACACGGTTTCCTCGACCAGATGTCGCAATTTTAAACTGTTGGATTTGACTCTCAATTCAAGTTTTTCTAAGGTCTTGTCACGAATAAATTAAGCAAAGGTACCAACAAAATATATAAAGGCATTAATTTCTGCATACAGTAAATTTAATGTGCACTTTTAAATTAAAATGAACTTTCCACGAAATGTGTGTAGTTTCCGATATCCGTACACCTGACATATCATTATAAACTGAATGTTCTAAATATGCAATAGTTTATGAGCAATCGCGTAGCAAACCGACCACGCTATTGAAATTATAGCACCTCGAAAGTCTCTGGCACATCATTTGGCTTATAAAAAATGTTGAAGTTCATTATTTAAAACGACTGTTTTAAGCTTGTAATTTCCATTATCGATGTTTCTCTGGGAAGTAGGTATCCTGTTAACTTTGAAAGGTATTATGTTATAGGTCTATTGGTTCTTATACTAAATGTATCGAAAAAAAATAGAAATTCAACTACACGGCTTGCAGAAGGTCAGAAAGGGACGAAAACGAATACAAACGTGATCGGCGTTATCGTGAACGGCGTTATCCTGTAAAGTGTTATCACCCTCATTTGAAGAAAATATTGCAAGAGCACAATCTTTCTTCTTTGGAAAATCTTTGAGAAGTCTAGATACAGTAGCAAAACATTGAAAACAGTGAGTTTGCTTCTTCTTTTGTGTTCTATATAACACATTTCACTTTGTGAACCAAACGGTTTCTTCTAGAATATGCTGTAAGTGTAAATATATGGCTCATAGTCCACACATATGAGTGTTTACTACCGCGCTACACATAGCGAAATCGCTCTATTTAGCAAGTATTGAGCATGTGTTTTCGTCCGGCTTATTTCGCGTGTGTATGTCAGGATAACCATGGATAACGCTGTTCACAGGGATAACGGAATTTACCCTAAAATGTCCATATCAATCAAAAAAAGAGAACAACTTCACAATATGCGATGCAGTGTGCATGTAATTGAATACAATAGTTAATGTAATGGTACATACCCCTTTTAAATGAAAATGCAAGCTATATAAAACATTTAAAGTGAAAATTAAATATTTGACCACTGTTTGACGGTCAATATTGGGAAATTCAGCCCAAATGTATGGTTTAAATCATTTTTTCGTATTAAAATTGATATAACAAATAAAGTTTCTCCAACAGCTACATGATTTATGTCAGTTTCAATTGTTTTATCTTTGTTTCAATCCCATAACTGGCATACACGTGAACGGCGTTATCCAAGAATAATACCATTAAAAATAGCATATAAAGTTATCTTTATATAATGACATACAATTTCAATGTTGGGCTTAAAGAAAATTTGACAATTGATACATAACAGAAGGGAATATTCTTCTACTAGAGTAAAATTGACAAAACAAGTTTTGGAAAAAGGTACAAAATTGAAAGCACATAGTTGTCAAAAGCGTTGATTCATAGCAAGAGATTTGTTGAGGCTAAAAAATGAAATTCATTCTTCTGTCGCATAGCTTGTCAAATATTGTTACGGGGAGACCTCTCAACTACAAAAAAACAATAATTTGAATATCATATTCGGACTTAGTTAGGGATGCAATGACTGACAATGCAATATGACACTAGATAACGCCGTTCACCGAGTGAAAAAAATCATATAAAACACCTGAATTACATGGTTTCGTGCGTAAAAATGTGAGCAGTGGTGTTCGCATACATTATTGTTCTAGTAACTTTAGCATATTGGGTCATCAAAAACAATCAAAGTAAGCAGATTTGAAACAATTTATTTTCATAATTTTCCAAAGCTGAAGTGGTCCCATTTTTGTGGAATGGCCCATATGTCATTCGAGTATCGTCTCCTCGAATTGTGTGTTGCGTCATTAAGAATCATCAACATGTATAAGTGTTCAGATTATGCATGGAGTATCACCTCCCTAAAGACTTGAGGCACCTATAACCGTCATCTTTAACCTGCGTATACCGTTGTGAAATAGATCATGGTTACTATCTTTAGCTAGAATATCATGAAGCCGCCGCTGGTATTCTGTTTAAAAATAATTAAATTGACTCTTTTTAAATGTTTAAACTTGTAGTGATTATTAACAATATACAAGCATGGTTGTAGCAGCATCTATGTCAAGCGAAAACTCAATCAAATAACACGAGGATCGAGTCAATAATACAGGGCAAGTAAGTGAATGCGAGAGGGACTGGTCTCGAGACATTGTATTGTTGAGGTCTTTGTTAATGTAATTCAAGCCAGGTTTTTCCGAGTCTTTATATATTGGTTTATATTGGGTTTTTTAAAACATGAACACATATATTATTAGGGTTTCTTCACCCCAACATGTCTGTCATTCGAGTATTGTCTCCACAAATTGAATGTTGCGACAATAAGAATCGTCAACTTGGGTAAGTGTTCGTATTACATCTTGAACCACAACCTTGAAGACTGGAGGCACCTAAAGTCATCTTAAGCCGCGTATCCACTGATAACTTCGATCATGGTTGCTATCTTTAGCTAAATATGTTATGAAGTAGAAGCCATCGCTGATATTCTGTCAGAGCAAACTGATATGTATACTTGTGTTATTATTCGTTTCTTCGTTAGCAACATGCAAACAGCCTTCATTACCAATATTCACCTTAGATTTTATACGTGTTATCAATATAAGCTCAGGCAAAGAAAATGTGAACATACGCACTTTCTGTTCATTATATTTAAGCCACATTTAGATAAATACGATTGTTTCAACTGTTGATGTATTATATCATCAAGCTTTGGTATTGTGTAATAATATAGTCAAATAAGTTTAATTAAGACGAGGGAGGAATTTCACAAGTTTGCTACATGTACATTGTTATACAGGCGATTTGGCTATTGGTCGGTCATAAATGTTCCAGTTCCAAAATATTAGGCAGGCCAGTGTTAGTCTAGTCATGCCCAAAAGCGCTGTTTTGAAATCCCATACGCATGATAAGTGATTAGTGCAAATGAGAGCAGACTAAGGGCGTGTTCACACTATAGCTTTTACCTCAACCCGGGTCGGACCCGGGTCGAACCCGGATTGATCGATATATCATTTTCTGTTCACACTAGCGCTATGTATGTGTTGAAGTTGTATCCGCATTGGCAAATGGGTTTATTGAACCCGGAAGTTAAAATTATTGTATCAATGACCTATGATCTAGCTTGCTCATCATGGCGGGTATAAACAACAAGCAACAGTGACCGACGAAACATCAGCGACAACGTGCCAGAGGCCATAGAAAGATGACAAGTTTAAAGCGGGCCACCATTAACATTCTTTTCCGCCGATACCAGGAATAAATGTCATCCTTAACGCTTTGTGCAGCGACGCTGTTTTCTTTGTACTCAGTAGCTAAAGATCGTACGCAGTGGGCAAGGCTACGGTCTGGGCGCGATATTTCTCGGCAGTGGTGGGAAGTAGTGTGTAAGACCAGGCCTATGATTCTCATATCTGCCCATTGTTAAGATTTGGTTCAGTATAGCGCACTCTATCAGTCCTTCACCCGGAAGTTACAGCGTAAACTGTCAATCATTCGTTGTGAATGAATATTCAGTCATGACTATTCATGACCTCACACCATGTGATCGTCGCGATCCGGCGTCCTTCCTAACTGATCTTATTATAATATTCATAAAATGCAGATAACGCCACGCCTCTAGACGAAGCCATCCACAATTTAAAATTCATATTTTGTTCTACGTAAATAAATTTCAAATAACCAATTCTGAATGTTTCGTGTCATATAAGAACTAAATTCTGCCATCATCAAAACAAATCAGTTCTACTGTAAATCACAATCAGCTTTTTTACCATTGATGTACTATTTTGTGCCACAAATCATGTTTTGAGCCGATAAAATCAACCACGTCTTAGGTCGTCTGGATTGCTACGACCATGATAGTGCCGCCCCCTACAAAACATTAACCCGTGAATTTAGTTTTAGTAGGCGAAATTTTGTCTGAGGAGTGACCTCACCCATAATTATATATAGACTCCCTGGTAAGACGTACGGTGATAAAGATTGGACCAGTCAATAGTTCACCCAACAGTCAGTTCGCATCATCATCAAAAGTCGTTGCTTTTCTAACCCAGCAAAGCGACCCGGAAGTACTCACCCGTAGCGAAACCGCTTCGCAGTCATAGTTGACCTCGTAATAGCACGATGTAAATGAGCTCTTTTCATGATTATAATCACAAACAGGCTCTCGTGTCAAAATGGACCAAGAAAAGTCCAGATTTCCCAGTGAAATTCAGAAATTAAATTTTATTTGAACATTTAAAGAAAAACAAGAAGAAAAAAAAGTGAAAGAAAGTTATCCTGATTTCGCCCCCCCCCCCCCCCCCCCCCCCCCCGTCAAAAAGGAACATTGATGTGGGAAAAGTGGGGGTATCCCAGGGTCAAGAAAAAGAAACGAAAATGAAATGCGATGAATAAGAAAGAGAATTCAAGAACAAGTAACGTAATCCACATCCACCTCCTCTCCGTGGTAAAAAAATCCATTTCAATATAATGCTAGCGCCCTCTATAAATTAATACTAAAATAGTTCCGGAGCAAAAGTCGGGATACCTTTCACAACTCTGTAGAAAATAGTGCCTAGCAAAAAGTATTATCCTGATCGTCCTGAGGAAAACAAAGTTGTAGGGAATTGTGCAGCAATTGATTAAAACTACTGCCTATTTAATATCTAAACATCGCAAACGTGCTAAGATACGTGGTTTAAATCGAACAAAAAAAAATCTCGGAATGATACTAAACCGGAAGTGGAAAGGCTGAATATTATTGTGCGGTGTGCCCTCGATCGAATCTTGATGAGATTCGTCTCAAATGTTTTGAAAATTGAAGTCGATATTTGCTATTTTACAAAAGGTGAGATTGATAGGTTTTAAAAGTCAGTCAGACCTGTTATATGCAGTTTAGTTAAGTTTCGCTATAGAGAAATTGACAATAACTGACAAAAGTAAGCTTATATAAACCACTTTTATCACATTTTTGACCGAGTCATTTTTAAGGTAGCCAAGTTCAACTTCAAGTTCAAGTTGCATTCCTTTGTAGTACGATTGGACTTTTTGAAATGTATACGCAAGGAATCAATTTGAGTTACTCAGATCAATTTTAGCCCGCAAGGAATCAATTTGAGTTACTCAGATCAATTTTAGCCCGATTTCATCTTTTTTTACCGGCAACAGGGGTAAAAATTGGCCCAATTTTCATTGAGCCCATAGAGAATGCATCAGTTGGTATGTAGCCCAAAAAAGGCATGTTCATACCCCCGTCGTTGCGCATCGGTCGACGTCGACGGATGATTATATAGTTGACATTGTTTCAACTCTCGCACCGTGATGGCGGCTGATGCGCGACGATGATTCCTCAGCGTCCCATGTGGCTGGCGCGTAACCGTAAGATGCACAGCGTTGCGCGACTTGCTTGCCTGAAACCACTGTGACCCGGGTTCAATGCCTACATCGGTCGGTCGGTCGGTCATATTAATTTTAGGTGAATTTTCACCTATTGTTTTCAAAAACATTCAAAAAATGCATTAATTTTCACTTTTTTTCAAAAACATTCAAATAATGCTTTAATTTTCACTTTTTTTCAAAAACATTCAACAAATGCATTAATTTTCACTTTTTTCCAAAACCATTCAAAAATTGCATTAATGTTCACATTTTGTTTCATAATTTTCACATTTTTTCCCCCAAAACATTCAAAAATTGCAATATTTTGTTCACATTTTCAAATCATTTCAAAAAATTTCAATAATTTTCCAAAAAAAACCCCTCAAATTTAAAATAAATGTTACAAATTTCTAATATTCCATACAAAACTGAATTCAATTTGTTTGTCTCAAACAAAAGGGGGGGGGGTAATTTGAGCTCATTAGGGGAGGGGGGTAATTTGAGCTCATTGGGGGAGGGGGGGGGGGTAATTTGAGCTCATAAAAATCTGTCGGTACAGCAATTGCTCTGACAAAACACGCAATGGTTTGCGCGTTCATTTTCTGTGCTTCAGACAGCAGGCAGGCAGGCAGGCAGGCAGGCAGGCAGGCGATAACTTAATCGCTTAAAAAACTCTTCACGGTTTAAAAATATTAATTCTAGAAAGCTAGCTAGGCCCTATGTCATATCATGACAGGTACTGTAAAAGTGGAAATGTTCACGCGTGTAAATCTTCGCGCATTGCACATTTTGAACAATTTTGCTTGTTTTTATTTTCGCGATTTTGAGATTCCATGCATAGACAGACCTATACAAAATGAATATATTCGCGCGTTTTAATTTTTGCGCTTGCTGATTTGAGCGCGAAAAGCGCGAAAATGAATGTAGCGCAAACATTTCCACTTTTACAGTATATGTTGTGATTACTTTTTGTCTGTGGCTGATCTTTTTGGCCCAATGAGGTGCATTTGTGATGATAAGGTTTGTCAATTGAAATAATATAGGGAAATCTATTGTTCATTACATAATTGGGCTATTATAGTTGGTAACACTTGGTGACCCTGCCTGGACACACAGCACATGTATGCCATTAATCACACATGTTTACTCAGAACTTTAGGATGCCTTGTTGTCTTCACTCATTGGACCATTATGTAGCCCAATTCTTGTCATGTTGTTCTTAATTGCACATTATTTGGGCTGCTTTTACCTGTTTGCACATTATTTGGGCTGCATTTCCCTTTTTTGTGTGATTTCAGGAACCTTTTTGGGTGCATTTGCATTACATTTTGGAAACACTTGCTGTTTGCCTTACATATAGCATAGCTGCACTGTGTAGGTACCATAGACTGTAATAATCATGCAGATGACATTGGTTTTTACTCTGATTTTGTTATGGCAAGTGGAACATATACCAAAGACGAATGACGAGTTCGGACCGATGCGCCCTTTTTAATCTTAGCGCGCACACTCTGCTGATCTGACAATGTCACCATGGGATCAAAATCAAAGATCTGCAGTAATCGTATTATGAACATTTGTTGGATATATCGAATGCTGTGCTGGAGCACACTTAATAACTACTGGTATTATAGTACTGCATGCATAGATTTGACATGGACATTTCAACATTACGCACAAACTTGCATGTCTACGAGACGTGAAAGCGTACATACATTGCATGACAAAACGGTACGTATGTCGACCGCTTGAAATAGTCAACCGCTTGAAATAGTGCGCTAACAGTAACATTGAATGGAAGTAAAACATGTGGGTTTTTTGCCTTGCATTGTTGTTGTTTTGGTACAATTGGGCTTGTAAGGAAAACCATTGGCAACATGTAAGCCCTAATATGATGGCAAAACCATGAATGATAATCATGCTTAGCTACACATGTTTTGTATTGAGGAAGTACTGTGGACTTCAAATTTTCCCTCTTTCAAATCCAATTGTATGTTTGTGCATTCAATTTTTTAAAATAAAAAAAATTGTGGATGGAAAATTTGAAAATTTGAAACTTAATTTGAAAAAAATTAGAGAAAAAAAAAAAAAAAAATGAAAATTGGAATAAATTGGACTTTCAGAATCCAGATTGACAAAATATCCTGTTGCAGCAGTGAGTGACTCAATTGCCATCTTCAAAAGGTAATTATAGTGTACCTGTATAGGAAATATGAATGATTATCATTTTATACTGGGTTACAGCTAGCTTGAAATCCACAAGCTTGTGAAAACCACATAAAAAAATAAAATTTAAAAAAATTAGAGAAAAAAAAAAAAAATGGAAAAAAAACAAAAAACAAAAAAATCTTACACATTTTCGAATTTGTTGTATTTTTACAACTTTTTTCAGTTGTAGTTAAGGAGCTGTGGATTTCAAGCTGTATAATCCCATTATAAAGGTAATAATCTTTCTGTCTTCCATTACAGGCACACTAAAATTACCTTCTGAAGTCAGTGCGTGGGGTGTTTGTGCACTACTGTACTGAAACACACATGCACAGTCGCAGTGAGTGACTCAATTGCCATCTTCAAAAGGTAATTATAGTGTACCTGTATAGGAAATATGAATGATTATCATTTTATACTGGGTTACAGCTAGCTTGAAATCCACAAGCTTGTGAAAACCACATAAAAAAATAAAATTAAAAAAAATTAGAGAAAAAAAAAAAAATGGAAAAAAAAAAAAAAAAAAATCTTACAAATTTTCGAATTTGTTGTATTTTTACAACTTTTTTCAGTTGTAGTTAAGGAGCTGTGGATTTCAAGCTGTATAATCCCATTATAAAGGTAATAATCTTTCTGTCTTCCATTACAGGCACACTAAAATTACCTTCTGAAGTCAGTGCGTGGGGTGTTTGTGCACTACTGTACTGAAACACACATGCAGTGAGCAGTGAGTGACTCAATTGCCATCTTCAAAAGGTAATTATAGTGTACCTGTATAGGAAATATGAATGATTATCATTTTATACTGGGTTACAGCTAGCTTGAAATCCACAAGCTTGTGAAAACCACATAAAAAAATAAAATTAAAAAAAATTAGAGAAAAAAAAAAAATGGAAAAAAAAAAAAGAAAAAAAAAAATCTTACAAATTTTCGAATTTGTTGTATTTTTACAACTTTTTTCAGTTGTAGTTAAGGAGCTGTGGATTTCAAGCTGTATAATCCCATTATAAAGGTAATAATCTTTCTGTCTTCCATTACAGGCACACTAAAATTACCTTCTGAAGTCAGTGCGTGGGGTGTTTGTGCACTACTGTACTGAAACACACATGCACCAGCAGTGAGTGACTCAATTGCCATCTTCAAAAGGTAATTATAGTGTACCTGTATAGGAAATATGAATGATTATCATTTTATACTGGGTTACAGCTAGCTTGAAATCCACAAGCTTGTGAAAACCACATAAAAAAATAAAATTTAAAACAATTAGAGAAAAAAAAAAAAAATGGAAAAAAAAAAAAAAAAAAAAAAATCTTACAAATTTTCGAATTTGTTGTATTTTTACAACTTTTTTCAGTTGTAGTTAAGGAGCTGTGGATTTCAAGCTGTATAATCCCATTATAAAGGTAATAATCTTTCTGTCTTCCATTACAGGCACACTAAAATTACCTTCTGAAGTCAGTGCGTGGGGTGTTTGTGCACTACTGTACTGAAACACACATGCACTAACAGGCTCTCGTGTCAAAATGGACCAAGAAAAGTCCAGATTTCCCAGTGAAATTCAGAAATTAAATTTTATTTGAACATTTAAAGAAAAACAAGAAGAAAAAAAAGTGAAAGAAAGTTATCCTGATTTCGCCCCCCCCCCCCCCCCCCCGTCAAAAAGGAACATTGATGTGGGAAAAGTGGGGGTATCCCAGGGTCAAGAAAAAGAAACGAAAATGAAATGCGATGAAAAAGAAAGAGAATTCAAGAACAAGTAACGTAATCCACATCCACCTCCTCTCCGTGGTAAAAAAATCCATTTCAATATAATGCTAGCGCCCTCTATAAATTAATACTAAAATAGTTCCGGAGCAAAAGTCGGGATACCTTTCACAACTCTGTAGAAAATAGTGCCTAGCAAAAAGTATTATCCTGATCGTCCTGAGGAAAACAAAGTTGTAGGGAATTGTGCAGCAATTGATTAAAACTACTGCCTATTTAATATCTAAACATCGCAAACGTGCTAAGATACGTGGTTTAAATCGAACAAAAAAAAATCTCGGAATGATACTAAACCGGAAGTGGAAAGGCTGAATATTATTGTGCGGTGTGCCCTCGATCGAATCTTGATGAGATTCGTCTCAAATGTTTTGAAAATTGAAGTCGATATTTGCTATTTTACAAAAGGTGAGATTGATAGGTTTTAAAAGTCAGTCAGACCTGTTATATGCAGTTTAGTTAAGTTTCGCTATAGAGAAATTGACAATAACTGACAAAAGTAAGCTTATATAAACCACTTTTATCACATTTTTGACCGAGTCATTTTTAAGGTAGCCAAGTTCAACTTCAAGTTCAAGTTGCATTCCTTTGTAGTACGATTGGACTTTTTGAAATGTATACGCAAGGAATCAATTTGAGTTACTCAGATCAATTTTAGCCTGCAAGGAATCAATTTGAGTTACTCAGATCAATTTTAGCCCGATTTCATCTTTTTTTACCGGCAACAGGGGTAAAAATTGGCCCAATTTTCATTGAGCCCATAGAGAATGCATCAGTTGGTATGTAGCCCAAAAAAGGCATGTTCATACCCCCGTCGTTGCGCATCGGTCGACGTCGACGGATGATTATATAGTTGACATTGTTTCAACTCTCGCACCGTGATGGCGGCTGATGCGCGACGATGATTCCTCAGCGTCCCATGTGGCTGGCGCGTAACCGTAAGATGCACAGCGTTGCGCGACTTGCTTGCCTGAAACCACTGTGACCCGGGTTCAATGCCTACATCGGTCGGTCGGTCGGTCATATTAATTTTAGGTGAATTTTCACCTATTGTTTTCAAAAACATTCAAAAAATGCATTAATTTTCACTTTTTTTCAAAAACATTCAAATAATGCTTTAATTTTCACTTTTTTTCAAAAACATTCAACAAATGCATTAATTTTCACTTTTTTCCAAAACCATTCAAAAATTGCATTAATGTTCACATTTTGTTTCATAATTTTCACATTTTTTCCCCCAAAACATTCAAAAATTGCAATATTTTGTTCACATTTTCAAATCATTTCAAAAAAATTCAATAATTTTCCAAAAAAAACCCCTCAAATTTAAAATAAATGTTACAAATTTCTAATATTCCATACAAAACTGAATTCAATTTGTTTGTCTCAAACAAAAGGGGGGGGGGGTAATTTGAGCTCATTAGGGGAGGGGGGTAATTTGAGCTCATTGGGGGAGGGGGGGGTAATTTGAGCTCATAAAAATCTGTCGGTACAGCAATTGCTCTGACAAAACACGCAATGGTTTGCGCGTTCATTTTCTGTGCTTCAGACAGCAGGCAGGCAGGCAGGCAGGCAGGCGATAACTTAATCGCTTAAAAAACTCTTCACGGTTTAAAAATATTAATTCTAGAAAGCTAGCTAGGCCCTATGTCATATCATGACAGGTACTAAATGTTGTGATTACTTTTTGTCTGTGGCTGATCTTTTTGGCCCAATGAGGTGCATTTGTGATGATAAGGTTTGTCAATTGAAATAATATATAGGGAAATCTATTGTTCATTACATAATTGGGCTATTATAGTTGGTAACACTTGGTGACCCTGCCTGGACACACAGCACATGTATGCCATTAATCACACATGTTTTCTCAGAACTTTAGGATGCCTTGTTGTCTTCACTCATTGGACCATTATGTAGCCCAATTCTTGTCATGTTGTTCTTAATTGCACATTATTTGGGCTGCTTTTACCTGTTTGCACATTATTTGGGCTGCATTTCCCTTTTTTGTGTGATTTCAGGAACCTTTTTGGGTGCATTTGCATTACATTTTGGAAACACTTGCTGTTTGCCTTACATATAGCATAGCTGCACTGTGTAGGTACCATAGACTGTAATAATCATGCAGATGACATTGGTTTTTACTCTGATTTTGTTATGGCAAGTGGAACATATACCAAAGACGAATGACGAGTTCGGACCGATGCGCCCTTTTTAATCTTAGCGCGCACACTCTGCTGATCTGACAATGTCACCATGGGATCAAAATCAAAGATCTGCAGTAATCGTATTATGAACATTTGTTGGATATATCGAATGCTGTGCTGGAGCACACTTAATAACTACTGGTATTATAGTACTGCATGCATAGATTTGACATGGACATTTCAACATTACGCACAAACTTGCATGTCTACGAGACGTGAAAGCGTACATACATTGCATGACAAAACTGTACGTATGTCGACCGCTTGAAATAGTCAACCGCTTGAAATAGTGCGCTAACAGTAACATTGAATGGAAGTAAAACATGTGGGTTTTTTGCCTTGCATTGTTGTTGTTTTGGTACAATTGGGCTTGTAAGGAAAACCATTGGCAACATGTAAGCCCAAATATGATGGCAAAACCATGAATGATAATCAGGCTTAGCTACACATGTTTTGTATTGAGGAAGTACTGTGGACTTCAAATTTTCCCTCTTTCAAATCCAATTGTATGTTTGTGCATTCAATTTTTAAAAAAAAAAAAAATTGTGGATGGAAAATTTGAAAATTTGAAACTTAATTTGAAAAAAATTAGAGAAAAAAAAAAAAAAAAAAAATGAAAATTGGAATAAATTGGACTTTCAGAATCCAGATTGACAAAATATCCTGTTCACACATTTCAAACACATTGGCCATGAAATTGTATAGTAAAAAGGCATATTATGCAAATAATATTATCTAATATTTTCTGTGAACTTCATGACATGTTGTATTTTCGGTGCAAATTATTGCAATCCGACAAACCCGAATTCAAGAAAAACTTGAAGAAACTAAAGCCAAATTCATGGTAAAAAAGTCGCTTCTGAAGAATTAGGCATCAATTTTATCCATCGTATCATAATATTCATAGTCTTTTGTAACTAGAAACATGCTTACAATTTTATAAAATTATTTAGTCCGGTCAAGTGAATGCTTATAAAATAGCTCCTCGAATCTTGTCTCGATCTAAATTCATTTTGTAGCGTCGACGGGTTGTTGATCAAATGTTTAAATCTCACGATTATATTCAGATTTGCTAGATAGCTCAGATGGTAGAGAGCTCGCTCTGGGAGCGAGAGGTCCGGGGTTCGAAATCGATCCTTCTGCACTATACAATGTCATTTTTTTTTTTTACAGAAAGGCTATTCTGGTCAAAATGAATAAACATTTCACAATTTCATCCCACAAAATGCATGAATTCGGACGTTTTCATTGAAAAAACGGTATTTTTTTCCCAAAATTTCAATAATGAATTCAAACGCGGGCATAAAAATGAAACGCGGGCGTGTTACGGGAGGCTAAAAATCAAGTTGGCGAGGCCTAACGGGGGATCGTAAAGTTTCGTTTTCTGACCGAAAATCGGTGAAAATCAAACTCGGTTTTTCTTATCAAAAAAGAAGTCGGGCATCAATGTTTTTGATATGAAATTAAAGCTTAAGATTCCGTTAGTACGGAAATTACTCTTAAAATATCGTACGCATTTTAGTCCGGTCAAGTGAATAGATACAAGAAGCAAAGTCACGAAAGTTGTTAAATTCTAAAATTAGCGATAAAATCACTGTTTGTGGACCAATTGTGTCAGATTTGGCATCATATTATAGAGAAAATTACGAACAATCCACCTACTTCGCCATCATGGCTGCCAGCTAACCCTACCTCAATTAATTCAGGGAAAACAAACTTCCCTTAATGTTTTAGCGCAAGGTTGACATCCTGAAATCGATCTTTGCGTGGGTTAGAAATCGGCGAGGTCACTCATTAAAAACGATACCTGCGTACTGACTGCCAAGCCCTATATGAAAGCTATGAAGATTGTTAAACGGGGTCAGTCGTCACAAACATGCACAAACACAATAGTCAAACGACATTGCTATTGTCAAGACTCTCTACACAGAGGACTGCGGTGCAAATCTGTACGATTTTCGCCATGTAATGTCTATGGCGGATTTCATTCCGTGGCATGAAGCTATGAAGTTTCCGTGGTTTTCGCTATCTCCATGCAGATAGAGCAATACGTACATATACTTTTTTGTAGATGAGGGTTCATTTCATGATTTGGTGAGGTTTAGAATGAATTAGGATTCCTGTAATCTCGAAGACCACAGATTTTTAAAACGTGAATTTTCCGAAATGTTACGACATAAATGTTGTCACAAAACGTGTTTAATACTATACATTTTAAAGTTCTGCAGATGTAATTGACCCTCCTCTAAAATTCTACATAACTTTTAACACGTTTTTCAGTTTTTGAGATGCCCAAATAGACCATTGTCCGAAGCTATTTCTAGCAAATACTGCAGTCACTGAGACTCCGTTGTTTTCTTGCGTACAACAAAATCTGACATGTAGCGTGACCTCTCTGCTGGCTGTGACTGAGAACTTTAGAATGAAGAGGTCTACATTTGATTTTATTGTTAGATCACTGTACGATAGATTTTACCGGCAAGATCTACTTCCGGCAACCCTGGTCGAAACAGCTATTTTTTTCACACTACAGTCGATGCGAGTTGAACCCCGGTTGAACCCGGGTTCTACCCTAAACTTTCGCAGGGTTGTATTTTTCGACCCGGGTTGGTTTTTTGAGCCTATTTTTCTGTTCACACCAGACTTCAACCCAGGTTCGACCCGCTATAGCTATAGTGTGAACACGCCCTAACATCCAGAAAAATACGTACACCTATGTCCTCAGGGTCATTGGTCTGTGCTGTACTATATAAGGGCGTGTTCACAATATAGCTAGTTTTATCCACGACCCGGATCGGACCCGAGTCGAACCCGAGTTGAAGTCTGGTGTGAACAGAAAAATAGGCTAAAAACACCGACCCGGGTCGAAAATGACAACCTTGCGAAAATGAAGGGTAGAACCCGGGTTCAACCCGCATCGAATGTAGTGTGAACAGAAATCGCCGTTTCGACTCGGGTTGCCGGAAGTAGATAACCTGAAAAGAATGTTAATAGTTTCCCCTCTATTCCTGCTATCTTTCTATGGACTCTGGCACGTTGTCGCTGATGTTTTCGACCGCGTGTCATTACCAGCCACTGTTGCTTGTTAATTATACCCGCCAGGATGAGCAAGCTAGGTCATAGGTCATTGATACAAGAATGTTAAACTCCGGGTTCAATGAACCAATTTGCCAATGCTGATACAACTTTAACACATACATAGCGCTAGTGTGAACAGAAAATGAAATATCGATCAATCCGAGTTCGTCACGGGTTCGACCTGGGTTGAGGAAAAAGCTATAGTGTGAACACACCCTTAGGCAATCTAAGGCAGTGGAAGTAATGATTATCATATAATTAGGAGTGGTCATAATACATGACTTTTAATATACTTTCAGGTATTTCGTCCAGAATGATCAGTTGTATCTACCATAGTATAAGGTATAACACGAGTACCACAATCTTTTAGTCTCGTTCAAGGTAATTGAGCGCCATTTAACCATATAGTTTCCCTCGATGAAATCAAAGATGTTCGATATATTTAGCTAAAAGAGGACACTGCTCTGATCCCGTCATAACAAATCGGTGGCGCATGTAAACAGATCAATCAAATGGCATGTTTACAATTTAATTCTATTCGAGTAGATCAATGATATACGATGGATCGTGACACTACATTTTAACATGTTCATCGCCCGAAACAGACTGAAAATCCAACAGTTTGAATTTTAAACGAAATATAATAAACAGTATTCAGTAAAGCCTTTAACATGTTTAATGGGATCCATGCATTGTAGGTACTCCGCTTTGGTTTTCCGAAGTGTCCCCACAATGTACGGTACATAATTGAGGAAAAGGCTTATTGGAGGCGTTCCTTTTCCCATGAAAGATGCCAGACACCCCTCTTTGTTGCATCATCAAAACTAGTGAAAGTGAATGAATGTTTTCGTTCGTGATATGTACGGGACTTAATCACGTTAAGTGCAAGTCGCTCAAGTCGCTCATCGCCTCTATTTGTATGATTTTCATTAACGAAGTCGTCGCATTTAACAAGTGTTCATTCATTTTTCTGTCTGCAAGACACAATCCTTCAAGCCATTTACTAGTCGTCAAATTGGATACGTGTTCAGATTAATTGTGTGTTGTCTGCGAGTCATAATTCCGAAGTATCACACACCTTTAGCGCTTCACCGCCATGTAATCAGCGTTTACGCACATTCAGGCGTAGTATAATTGTACCTATGCTGCATTCGGTGAAGAGAAAACACCCGCACGTGCCATTGAATGTTGAAAAGGAACAATCCTTATTCCGTTAACAATTGTGAATTTGGCCAAAACCAAAATAAAAAGAATTTTCACATTTTAGTTAAACTGTTTTGTATAACTATTTTCTCAAATTTATGTGAGATCTTCAACAGAATAGTATACATACACGATATATTATTACCCTTACTATTATTTATTTATTTATTTTCTTTTCTTTTTATCATTTCATCAAGAGTCCAATCAATGTACAATTCATACTCAACATACAATATAATCATAAGTCAGTGTTAACAACAACAAGAAAATCATTAAACTTCAAATAAAGATTTCAATTCATGCCATTTGTTATCAAAGGTATGTTGCTTACAATTAGTATTATACATAAACTTTTCTTTCAAATAAAAATTCGTTATATCAATTTTACCATAGCTAAAGGACGGTTTCTCTTTTTTAACCTTACTTTTGTAAAAACAAAATGTTAGAACCAGAAGGATGTTATTAAACACATAGGGCCGTATTCTCGTACGTAGTTAAACGCGGTTTTAAGCTAAACACGCGTCTAACTTTTACTTTAGACACAGCGTTTAACTAAACGCAATTCTCGTACATTTGTTTTACTTTTAAACACGCGTCTAACTCGCCGAAATGTGTTTAACTTTAAACATGGGTTGGTACGGGGTAGTTTAATGCGTGTTTAACTAAACTCGCGCACCAACTGTATGCCTTGAATGATTGTATTTAAGGCATTCGGTCGATATCTATTGTAACCCACTAGGGCCACAATGAATTAAATACCTGTACACAATATACGAAGGACCACTCTGGGAACGAGATTTGCAGAGTTATAAATCGTGTTTTGTTAAATACGGCGTTTAAAGGATAAACTCACGTTTAAAGTTAGACACGCGTTTAGTTAAACACGGTTTTAAGCTAAACCGTGTTTAGTACGAGAATACGGCTTATAGTCTTTGCACAAATATTTTACAAACAAAACAACCTCTTTACTCAGTGTAATATTAATATTCAATTTAATTTTAACCCAGTTTTGAAAATTCCTTCCATACTTTCTGTGTATAGCTGCAATCCTAACATAAATGGAATAAACTCTCATCTGCAACACCACAAAAAGTGCACAATGGATCATTTGTTATGCAAATTTTTAACATGAGGGTATAATATATGTCCCAAAAATTCTGTTAAGAAAACGAAATTGGAACCTTTCGGATCCTTGAGACAGTATTGGCATGAAAGTATTGGAATGGAAGTGCAAGAGAAATATTTGTTCGACCCCAAAGACTAGAAAAGATTTCCCAATTGCCCTTTTAATACCATGTTATTTAAGAAAATTTGTTCGCACATCATATTTTGTATAAATCACTTCAGCAGATAAGAAATCGCCTCCTGAAGTTAACAGATCATTAACATATAATATACCATGTTTATACCAATCTTTATTCAAAATACATCTTTTGCCCACCTTAATGTTGTCATTGTGCCAAATACTGGAACTTAAAACATTATCAATAGTTTTGGGTTTAAGCAAAACGGTGAAATCCTTAATCTTTAATAACACTATCCCAATAAGTACCAGAGGAGTAATCAAAATTACAAATAGGAGTATTCACCTTGTATAGATTGAACACCTTACTATCAATGTTATGCTTAAGTAATCTGCGAATCAAAGTGCCTTCTCAAAAGGATAAATTGAATCATGCTAGCTCCCTTTTGTAACGGGAAGAGCCATTTCATTTCTACTGATCCTATCTATTTTAGGTCCCCATACGAAGTTATAAAGCTTTGAATTAATCTCCTTGACAATATCGTTACCTGGGGTTGGTAGTGAGATAAATAGATGGTTCAATTTGGCAACAAAAGAGATTTAACTATTCTTCCTAGAACTGTCAGAAACCTCTTGGACCAGTGTTGAATTTGTTTTGTAATAGCTTGCATAGTAGTAACATAACTTACATTCACAATAATATCTAAATGTGTACACAATATCACCCCAAGATAACTGAATATTTTTTTCTCCAACCCAAAGTAAGTTAAAATTCTTACATAAAACCTCATCACTACACCCTTTTTGATCCAATTTAAAGAGCACTAGTTGTATCCATGTTAATTTTCAGACCAGATATACTATGGAAGTTCTCCAGAAGTTTGAAAGTATGTAAAAGAGAATTTGCTGTGCCATCTAAAATAATGGTCGTGTCGTCAGCATATTGTATAACTTTATACTCCATACCACCTATGATAACACCCTTAATATCTACACACTTATTTATGGCAATGTTTAGGATCTGAGAAGACAAAAGAAAAATATATATAAGGTTATTATTCTGTCTCGACGAATTCGAGGGACATGTTAGCACACGGTTTAAATCTCTATTGTATAGTTATTATCCATGACACTCAGAGCAGACGAAAAAACATTGATCGGACATGACCGCAATAAATGTCACACACTGTCTCTCTTAATGCTGTTTCTTGAGTCTCCATGTTAATTGAAGTAGCTCCTTGTTTGAAGTCGAACCACCATGAGTTTAAAAAGTTTAAAGGTAAATACATTTTCATGGCTTTCATAATGGATCGTACAACCTTCTAAAACGGTTCACGGAATTCGATAGTTTTTCAAATTAAAAAGCCGTCTTTGTTATCTAACAGAAACGTACCTTCCCTGTCATTCTAGATGCATTGGGTACAAATACATTGACATATAAGCGGGTCAGGCCGTTTTGTGACCCCACTTTTCTGAACCCACCTGAACCCACTTTTTTATTTGTTGAATATGTAGTAAATAATAATTAAGAACATACTTTGAACTATGGTTTAAATCTGTATCATTTATGTAGGAGAAAAACAGTTTTTCTTAATAAATTAAAAACATGATATCGAGCCATGTGCGTATAGTCTCTAATTCGGTCGTTGAATATATAGAAAACAGCCACCAAATATTATCTCTATACCGAAGTTTAAGAAGCCACCTGTATTAAGCAGCTGTTTATGAGGTCTGCAGAGGAACCATAGCTTGCCTGTACGTTTCGAGGTGTAGTAATTATTAAGTACTAATATACGGATTTGGCGTATTTCTCGGCTGCTGCTGATGAAGCGTTTAGTTTAATTTACAATGTTGGTTCCACCAGGCAAGATAAAAGGTTATCCTTTTTTGAGTAAATAGAGATCGATTTGTGTCACTGAGAGTCTAGAAATTAAATAATGCCCAAATGTTTGCTCTATAGATGGCTCCCAGACTGGTTGCCGGTCTTGGTCATGTAATTGTAATTCATTCGTTTTTAACTGCCAATCACTCGAGTATCATTTCCAAGTAGAATTGCCATACATTGCCAATGAATAGACAAAATCATGTTTCAAAATGGACAATTTTTGACATACCCTGTACTACGCACACTGTAATATCAAAAGCTGTCAGCAATGTACATATAAATGGTGACCTATGATTCATTATCCAATATTGTTTTTTGTTGCTACAACCTCTTAAAGGGTGTTATTAATTTTAAGTATAACCTCTAAAACCTTAGAGTTATATTATGCGATCTTTCCCAGAGAACGCCCTCAATCCTCATGATCCTCGAGAAGAAAAAAAAGGTGAAGCAGATTTTCTTGCAGATTTACATTTCTGATTATAAATCGTAAATACATTCCAAATTACAGGGCGATACGATTCCTAATTACTTCAAAATCATGGTTTAAGAGTGAAAATAAAATATCGGGTTAATCCGACAGTTTATATTTTCACTCTAAATTCACTCTGAAACCATGATTTTGAGCTATTAAATTAGGAATCGTATCGCTCTGTAACTCGGAATATATTTACGATTCATGATCAGAAATATAAATATGTAAGAATATATTAAGGCAGTGCAGCATAATTAATCGGACACCAGAGCGTAAACTGCACATTTTAAATGTTGAAGATGTTGTTGAAACATAACAAACTATAGATAGATATAATTGCGATTTTCCTTTTCAAAACCAACATAAATGTTACTCACTATTTACAACGTCGTGTGTTATGGTTTACACACATCATCAAAATGACCTCTTCTGACCTACGCTCTTCCGGTTTAGGTTGCTGTTACGGTGATGGTTTTGAAAAATGAAAATCTCAATCAATTATTTGTTCCTGCAAACCTGATGAGAATGTATTTAAAGATAAAAGAGATATTTATTGAGAATTTGAAAGATATGGTACTCCAATGACGTTATTAATTCAGCTATCAAGAGCAGTACTGTAGTTAAGCATTCAAAGTTAAAATCTGACGCCTATTATTTTTTTAAATGGCACGACACCTAACACAAATGCACACAACTACATGTATATTGTGCCCATGTCTTGTATTTTGTCTCGAGGAATGAGTATCATTGATTGAAAGAAATGGCAGGCTTAACGCGCACGGATCGTTTTCTTGACTAATGGCACATTACAATATAATATAGAAGACTATTAACATATAAACGGCTATCATGTTCCCTATCATCGCGATATCTGAATCGTCTGTTTCACGAAGCGCAAGCAATATCGCTCGTAGTTAAAAATTGCATCGATTCAAGAACACGCATGTGCCCAATCAAATGTTAATCACCTACGGATGCAATGTCATGTATTGAATAGGGAAAACACCTAGTGCACCGCCCACAGGTTGTAACACAGTAAGAGCAATGATTTGCACTGTACACATAGCTAAAGATAGCAACTACCATGAATATTTTGATTATTTTCTTCACTGTTAACAGAAGTGAGATGACGGATTAGGTGACGAGAGACTTTCAGGTATTTGTACAGGCACCAACGTTTTGATGAATCTTTGTCTCAAACCAAAGACGTTGTTAAACCGAAGAGATGCCACTTGAGTAACTGGCACATGGAGGCTGAAACAAACAACTCCAATAATAAGATGAAAACCATGACAAACCAAGATATAAGGGGATAGAAAAGCATGTTGACATATAACAGCGGTTCTTATAGGTTACAACGTTGGCCATTGATCTGTGTCTACTTGGAACGTGATCAATAATGATAGGCAATCATAGATACGTCGTGACAAAACATGCATGAACACTTAACTTTCCGAATGTTCTTGTTAAATATAATAGGGCCGTATTCTGCTTAATACGGTTTTGGCTTAAAACCGTGTCTAACTAAACTCGTGTCTAAATTAAATGCGAGGTTATCATTTAAACGACGTGTTTAACAAAACCCGATTTTAAACTCCGCAAAACCCCGTAGTGGTCGTAAGCTCACTGTATACTGAAAAATAAATTGGTGTCACAGCGACACCTTCTTGGAGTCAACTGTAAATTACACTTACAAAGGTGTTATTTTGACTCCAAAATTGGTGTAATCGTCAATGATATGGGTTTGCACATAATTTACGGTGACACCGTTAAGTGTCCGACGGACACCTTTCAGTGATCATTTAGTGATTTACACCAAAACTGGTGTCAGATTAATTGAAATAACTCCAAGGGCGTCAATAGTTGGCGGGAAAGCTCACGGTTTTAAGAGGTGTCGAAGCAGCATGACACCAATTGGTGTAATTCTGATACCAAATTGGGCGTCTATCAACATATCAACGCATGCGTTTTCTCGTCGCCATTTTGTCTGCATGTTACGAGCCGGTAAGACTGGTAAGTACCGATCTGCTCCATTTCCAGACATTTTTGATAATAATTATGATACAATTAGCGTAATCGTAAACATGTGCTAGAGGTGACAAATACTAATTTTCCCATTTCTAAATGTATCTCAATATGACACTTATGGAAGAGAGTCAATATTACACCCATTTGGGGTGTTATGACATTTTTCGAAAATGGGTCCTGAGGTAACCACCCTAGCTGTCAAAATGAATATGACACCCAAAGGTTTCATATTTTACACCCATAATGGTGTCAATTTGACACCTTTAGGTGGCCAACTTAGGACCCATTTGTTGACACTTTTTTAGTGTCAAAATGACACCAAATTATTTTTCAGTGTATACAGGTTTTCAATGTATTGTGGCCCAAATGGGTTACAATAGATATCGACCAAATTCCTCAAATGCACGTGTATATATCATACTACAATATACACATGTATATGCACGTCAGCTTGCACCGTGCACGGTTGAGTAATCATTCAAGGCGTGCAATCGGTGCATGAGTTAAACACGTTAAACTACTCCATACCCATGTTTAAAGTTATACATTTTTCAGTGAGTTAGACGCATTTTTAAGTTAAGCACATTTTCGAGAATTGCTTTTAGTAAAACGATCCGTTTATTAGGTCAAATATAAATGCGTGTTTAGCTTGAAACCGCGTTTAAATTCCTCCCTCTGAAGGCGGAATATGGTTAGTTTGAAAATTACGAAAAAAACCCGTGAATATTCTAGACCTGTTTTAAATAATTATCTTTTCTCTGTTTTTACCAACCGGTTTAAAAAGATCATTCATTTTCGAAGAGAAGTCAACATTTGACGTTGTTTCTGGTATCATATGATGAAAACCACCCTATATGATTAGAATAGTTTGTGAGTATACATTAACCAGTCCAGGCAAATGACCAAATCTGGAAATGTGCTTTATCTGGAAATCGATTGTCTGATCTGGAAATCAATGCTTTGCATATGATGGTCTGATTCAAAAATTACAAGCTTGATTATTACATAGATTTCAGCAATAATGTGTACTTTTTAGTTTAAAAATGAATTATACATAACTACAAATTAATAAAATAGCAAAAATAACTATCCAACGACAATTTATCCACTAATTAATGCTTAAGGCCATGCGTTTTGAACTCGCCACCCTTTGCGTTGCGTGTTCGATTTTTAACATTTTACGCCATAGGCCTATGCACTTCAAGTTAGCATATCACTTTAACTACTTGCCCTACCCCATAAAAAGTATACATTTTCTTAAAGGAAATTCCATGAGGAATCCAATTATGCTATTGAAATTAGTGTTATTTTAACACTATCTTGGTGTTACATTAACACTTACAGTGTTACATTAACACTTAGTGTTATTTTTCACACTTGCAGTTGTTAAAATGACACTACATGGTGTTGATATAACACCAAAAATTTAACACCGGTACACCGGTGTTAATTATTTTTGGTGTGGACCTCTCACAACACCAATGGTGTTATTTTTAACACCGGTGTTTTTGCAGTGTAGTGGTAACATGTTATGATTCACAATGTTCGATTTAAAATTTAAAAAATCCTATATTTATTTGAGATCCATGTAATTCTTATACCATATATTTATAATGATATGTTTGTATGGTTTCGAATCGCAAAAATTAAGTATCCACAAAATTGAAGCACTTTGGCAATCCACAAAAATAACTACCTGCAAAATTAAATTATCACAGTATTTCCAGATTTGGAAATATAACCCGATTGCCAGTATAATGGAGCTACAATGAGGGACAATTCAGAATAACATTGTTAAATCATGTATTGTTGCTGTTAACTTGCACCAGAATTAGCCTTTATATTGACTGAGCTTTTTTAATAATGCCACATTACGTATTCATGTGATCCTGCTATTTAACATGACAAACCTGTTACAAGCCATACCCGTGGTTCACCAACACGTGCTTGACCAGATTCGCGCGCTGTCATCATTGCGACACGATTTTTCATGTTGCTGAACACACTCTTACGTCACCTGTCCAATGCTGGCAATGGTGAGGTGAAACAAGCTTTATCTATCCACCAAGAAATATATCTAATTTATGATGTGTCATATTGTGGTTATACGGATGATTAGGTGTTCTCCATTTTAATATTTATATATTGACACCCTTATTGCATTCTTTAAGACTTCAAGATGCTCTACCATTCACAACGGTTGAACGCTTTTTTACACTCAAGATGAAAGAGGGTCATTAAATAAGTTTTACCTCCTACCTAATAACTTTGCTATCATACAAGCCAGTAGCCAGTCGTATGAAATATTCCACAATTGAAGCTTTGAATCTCAGCTACAAAATCATAGTAAATTGGTCTGAATACGCATTGCACTTTTCTGGATATGCAGTAAAACCAAATTTCCATTTAGTGCGACGGAAACGGGTAAAAAACAGCCAAATGTATCCTAAGTGCTATTCATTTGGCCAATTCTAAGAGACAAAAATGTACCTATAGGTCAATTACAATCGTTCTAAGTTACAAATATCTCTTGAACAGACTTTAAACAAAATACAAGTGACTAATTTCTTGGCGGAAAATGCCCTCTAATTAGCCAGAACCAGATCAGGACAGCCATCAAGTTTAACCCATACCCTAGAGAACCGCTGCAAAAGTCATATTTGCTTTTCATAGGAACTAAGAGATCTTGATTATACACGACTAAATGGATATATTTTAAGTCTCCCGAAGATATATTTTTCTATCACTGACTACCGTACTTGATTAACTATTTTAAATGTTGTACATATAAAGCAAAGTGATAAAGTTACTATCATGTTAAGAGGCATCACTGTGGCTTGACTTGTAACAACGAACATTTCACTGAATATCAGTATCCCAGTATGCTTAAGGCGTGTCAATACATTCGAGTTGATATTATACTATTTGCAAGCTACAAAGGTTAATATTGCCACAATCTGATTTATACATGATAGTATAGCATTACAATCAGAAATCATCCATTGTTTTCTATTTTCAGTATTTAAATCGGGCGGTTATACCTAATCATACAATACTACAGTTTACTGTCATAGGGCGCTTAACAAACACCTTATTATTATTATTATTATTATTATACGGAGAGAAAACGAAAAAACACATGTATTTATCTTTGGGGTAATTTTCCGTGTCCGTTGTCCAAACTCTCTCTGGCTTTGATTGCATCATGGCAAAAGTGAAATAGGTATCAATTAGCATTTACTATAAATGTGTAGCTATGATTCAGAGTTATAATCATGACAACGTCATGAGGCTGACATTCTTGTTAGCGATGTTATGAGTGAGGCGGTATAACTTATTGAATGACCCTCGTACATCGTTTATAAGTCACCCTAAATCATACGATGCGTCATTAGAATCTCCAAGTTACACATGTTACATGCACAAAATAGTTTAACTTATTCATATGCAAGTTGTCACTCGAAATAATTGAGGTTATTCTTTAATAATTACTTATGTTTGGTCAACATAAAGCTATTTGTGCTCGCTCATGTTTCCTATTTGAATAAATGATAAATCGAATAATACCAATAGACATTGTGTTTTAAACTTATTTCCATTCTTTTCGCAATTGTACAGATTTCCCAACAATAAGAATGTGATAGAATGGAACAAAATATTGACACAATTGGAGCGTCAATGATTAATTTAAAAATACATTCAGCAGTTAGATGCTCTGCCCACTGACGCAAGATGCAAAACATCAGTTGATATGGTTATGTGTATGTTGCACTAGAATGAGACTTGTAAAATGTAATAAATACTGCGCTCGTGATATGTGCAAGACTAACCATGTTAAAGTCCAAGTTGCTTAAGTTGATCATTCATTTTGTTGTTGTTTGCAAGACATCATTCTTAGAGCCATTCACTAGTCGTCAAATTATATAAAATATTATCCTCTTTTGTCTGCAAGTTATAATTCCGAAGTATCATAAGTCATGTGCACTTCGCCGCCATGTATTTAAATCTGCGTGTACACACATAATGGTGCAGCATTTACCTTCCATAACGTTTCAATGTCCTTATTGTCCTGCTCCGATAATACGTTCCATTTACATTCCGCATCTGAAAATGATGATTGTGAATTTTGAACCCGGGTCAGAGGTCAAAAAGGGGTCATCCAGAAGCTACCGTACCACAGGTCAAATGTTGTATCATTGTAAAGGTAATCAATATATCTTTCATTCTATATCACCTTTTTTTTGGGGGGGGGGGGGGGGTTCCTAGCCATTTTTCTTGATGTTTACTTCTTAATGATATGCCGAAACTAGTACTGTTGACCCATTTTCGAACTCATATAAACTTTTTCTCAGTTTAGTAGAAGAAAATCCAGTCTTCAGAAGGCCTTATTTATGAATCAAACTTAAAAAAAACAACTAATGAATTATTGCAATTTAAACCTACAACACTCAGAAATCTAAATTGTGTAGATGCACAGTTGATATGGGTGGATTTATGTATGACATTTTGACCTGTTTCCATGGCAACCTCAAAACAGTATTTTTAAAGAATTTGCAAACAGTATTTTTATATATTTTCGTATGCATACAATATTTCAGAATACTGTTTTCCACATAGACGTTACTCATGTATCAACTAATTCTTCATAGCACAGCTGCACATTTTGTTGTTGTTGTTGTTGTTGTTGTTGGTTATCATGTCAACTAAAAATCACATTTTTAACTAATTTCACAGGAAATTAATTATTTTAAAGGTAGTTCGTTTTTGCCCTTTTTTTGTAAATGCAAACTTGTTAGTGTTATTATTTAACTAAAACAATGTGTTTCTTCTTTCTACAATACAAAATCATTTGTTTATCAAAAAGGATAATGTTCTTGTAATTATACCCCAAATTTGGTCCAAAATGGCAATTTAAAAAAATTCAAAGACACACTAGAAAATGCTTGAATTTTGTTTTTCTATCATGTAAGCATTACATTGAGTCCTTTTAATCACTCCCAAACACAATGATTATAAAATTAAGTTTCAAATATATACCTGACCACATGATTGAATTGACATTTTCATCAATATCTTGACAAATATGCAGGTTTACAGTATTATCACAATTTGCTGAAATAATTGATCTTTCAAGTATCTTACCACATATACCATGGAAAACCAGCACAAACATCCGATGCAAGAATCAATGAAAGGTCTTTCTAATGGTGATTCTCAATTAATCATACGGATGCATGTATGAGTTACTATGTTAACCGCCATTTTAACATACATGTATATGGTTTGTTTGTTATATTGGCCATTGTAAACTGTAAATCCAAGCACTATTTACACCACAAATTATGTATGTTTCTTTTTATCAAATGAATTGAAATAATATTTTCATAACATTTTGATCGCACTAATCAAAACAAATATATGTGTGATGATCTGGAACATGTTCAACGTGCGTCCCATTCGGCAACAACATTTCTAATTTTGCAGAATTCTCCCGTTTGGAATGAGTACTTGCTGTGCATTTCATTCAATATATTCATATTTTTGTATTTGAACTGGTTTAAAAAAATGGTGAAATCGGAACATTGTAACTCACCCTGTACATACCAGACTGCTTTCAAGTATTAGTATACACACAATACAAATCAATCATCATTTGACAATTCTTAATGGCGCAACATTCAACAGAAATGTCTGGAATGATCATGTTAACCTCTTTTACATTGCCTTGCGGGCTACATCAAAATCCTGCTTGCATATTAAGTTTAAGAGGTAGAATATGACCCACTAACGGCTGCAAAAGTATGCCGATGATCTCTTAAGTTCGTGGTGAATTATAAATACACTGCTCAACACAATTAAAGGAACGGGTTTGTGTTATGACATAGTGCTGCAGGCATGTGCCTAAAAGGGCCTTAATAAAGAAGTTACCCCTACCGGAGGTAAGCACCTCCACACCACAACAAATATCATTGGAAAGGTATTTTCATTCCACATCTGAAAGTTATGGTTGTGAATTTTGTACCCGGGTTAGCGTTCAAATAGGGGTCATAGACAGGTCAAGTTAGTACATCTAGACCAAAGGCCAAATATCGGGAAATACACTATTTTCTTGATTTTTAGCTAAAAGTGTCATTTTTGGGACTATTTTTCACAACTTTTAGGCAAATTTCAAATTTCTTCTCATACATTTTGCCTTCCTGAGATAACAAATGCATTTGTTGCATTATGGTCTCTTTTTTTAAAAACTGCCCATATACCATGTGTATATTATCACAAAATAATATTAGCTTTCTAAAATCATACGTTTACAAATTATTCCGAATGAAAGTAAGTTACACACAATTCCAAAAGTTATTCCCAATTTACCCCATGTTTAATATTCCCAGAGATGAATATCCATTGTTCTTAAATTTTCAGCTAGAAAAATCCATTAAATGGATATAATTCTGGTATTATATTAAAGATACACTCATTCCCTATGCATACTTTTAATGTTCAGTGCGACCATTTTATTCTTGATTTTAAGTCAAAATCAAAAATTTTGGCCCGTTTTTCTCAGTGTTTCAGCTCATTTAACCTTTTTTCAGTTAAGTAGAAGGTAAAACAGGCTAAAAAGGCCTAAAGTAACCTAAAATTATAACATACGTATACATACGACAGCTTGTTTGGCAAATGCAAAATTTGCTTTTTGGGACATCCTGTATTTTCGGCTAGTCCGTTTTTTGGGGGGATGAATTGAGAGCATTGTAATTGAAATCACCCTTTTTTGACCAATTCGCCATACGAGGTTGTGTAAATGTCATATTATAAGTCCTGGTGATATTTGATGAGTATGTCGTCGTCGTCACCCATATAAATTGGGTTTGTTCTACAAAAAAAACTATTCCAATATGGTCTCAGTCAGTCCTGCAAATTCCTATCTCGTATTTGTCTTATTGGTGTTTTACATGTTTACGGGGTGGCATCTAAGGGCAATTCGGGTGGGTTTTTTTTATTTAAAAAAAATATATAGACAATCCGAATTGCAATGTTAATTACACATTCGATATTTTCGATCCTTATTATTTTACCCCATGCGTCAATATCTGTTGTTCGTCATAATATTGTGTAAAATTTATGTCCGTTCAATATGCGTTGCATTATATTTGCCCGTTCATTCATACGCTTTGATCATGGCACCGTCTGGTTTGTTGCGTTTTTCTTCTTGATATATTAAGGGCTGATATCCAAACTCTCAGCGGTGTTACACCGGTATTACACCGATGTTATACCGGTATTACACCGATGTTATACCGGTATTACACCGATGTTATACCGGTATTACACCGATGTTATACCGGTATTACACCGATATTTGTATAGAATATCGGTGTAATACCGGTATAACATCGATGTAATACCCGTGTAACCACCGCTGAGAGTTTGGATATCAGCCCTAAACAACTTCTATAACTGTGACAATGGTACTTGTTGTTTATAAATTGTCATAAGTCGTCACTCCAAGGGAGACTTGGCGACTTGGCTATCACTTGTTCTCACTGCAAGTACATCGGACACCATTCGAAAAGTAAGTCAGGGTTAACTCTAAGTAGATCTTTAATAACTGACATGGAATTACCTTATAACTAGTCGGATCCTGAAAATGGTTGATTATGCATTTGTATCAACACTTTTTTATAGTTTTTTTGGTAACAAGGACATGGTTATTTAGCGTGGCTATCTTCTTCGTTCTAACGACTATAGATGGGGGCTACAATAAATAATATAAATTGCGTCCTATTGCTTTAATTTTACCAGTATTGTATCACTGCATACATTGATATTAACATGCATAGTTCAGCAACTTTCACTGTCTGGATCACAGGAACAGGGTTGATGTAGCTTGGCTATTTCCTGTTCCTGCGGTATAAGTCTGTTAAGGGGGGGGGGGGGGGGGGGGGGGGGGGGGGGGGGGGGGGGGGGGGGGCGGTCTGGGGTGAGAAATATGTGTTTTTGGCTAGGTAAGGAAATATGAGATATCGCATACATCATATGCAGTAAAATGTTAGCTTCAAAATGCTTTTTATTTGACTGAAATCGGACATTTCGTTTTAAAGTTGTGTTTGAACAAAATTATATCGGTGACGCGAATTTGTATCAACATTGCAGTTTCCTATTAGATTAACATGTAATATTTTTAAGCAGTGATATTTAACTAAATTTTTGAAAAAATTATTATCAAAGGTTTAGTAAACATCTTATATTCAAAAATTGGTATTATAAATATTGAATTTACATTTACCATGAAATTTGATTCATATTTCGTAATTTTGGTGTATTTCTCATGTATTTTACTGTTTTTTCACCCTGCTATATTTAACAATTTGCCATGGTTACAGTACAAAACATATTAAATCAATTAATCGGCTGCATTTATCTTAGCAAAACTTTGATTATAAATTACAATAATTATTTTTGCAAACATAAATGTAAAAAAAATGGATGTGAAGGTTTGTTTACGAGTGAAAAGCGCCCTCTACGTTATGTGATTTTTAAAACCCCGATATCTCAAAACCTCGAAAAGCGGAAAATTTGAAACCGTTCTGGATATAACTCAAAAACGAAATGTCGGATTTGTATAATATTTGGTATACATATTAAGCTCATAAAGGGCTACAAAATAATGAAGCCCGATTTTTAAAATTCTTTTCTAAATTTGAATTAGCATGCAAAATTACCTGATTGGTCGGCCCCTGGTTACCATAGCAACGATATCAAAAATCCGGCTTCATTATTTTGTGCGGAATATTATTGTTAACCTTCAACCCAAATATCAGCACACTACTATTTAGCGTTGTTGAGTTACATCCAGAACGGTGTTTAGCCAATCAGAGCCCCTGTATGGTTACCATGGCAACCAGAGCAACATTTTAGGTCAATTTTGAAAGTTTGCGATATGGGCTATATTATGGTATATAACACTTATCGGTCCAGTTTTGGGAAAGTTGTTGAAATCTATATCCTCCAAACTGGAATCGATTCCAAACTGGAATCGATTCCAGTACATAACATGTTAACTAAGCTAGATATATTTTGCCTGACAGAAACTCACTGTGAGACCTCTGATATTATTCACTTGGATGGATATCATATCGTCCAAAATCATAGACCACGATCCAAAAAATCACCCCATGCATATGGAGGATTAGCAGTAGGTATCCGTCTTAATTTAATTAAGGGGGTTACATTTTTTAAACCTACACATTCTGAGTATATCTGGTTTCATTCATTCATCATTCATAACTGGTTTATTAAAATTGATATCGCAGTACAAACCCTGAATTGCATCAAATTTTACAAAGAAATACACACAATAAAAATACAATATAGTTATGATATAAAAGACCATTAGATTATAAAATATTGCACATAGAATTAATACATCAAAAATTGAAAACCCCTAGCCCGCACACATCAAACAGTCACGCATACTCCACTCAAACTTCAATACTACACTTAACGAAACACAACAACAACTAGAGATAATTGTGATCTTAGATCACGGATATTAGTCGAGGGCTTTGACCTTTGACCTTGCTATATGTTGTCAAAGGGCAATAACCTTAAGTTGTACTATATTTGATCATTGTTTTTATAAATTTCAGCCCTGAAGTAGTTAAAAAAATACATTTTGAACCCTTATGACCTTTTCTTGACCTTTGACCCCAAACTTATAATTGACTTTTTTTCTTGGCTTATTAATGCGCACAAGAATAAAGTAGTCCGGTCAAAATCAGAGCATGTCTTCAGTTTTACACCTGTATGGTTCAATGACCCCTAGTGACCCCGTTTGACATGTCACTTTTAATGGAAAAGCACCCTATATGAACATGGATAAGAGGAATCTTTTGACAAATTCTGACAATCATCGGTCATTTCGTCTCGGACAAGTAGTATTTTGAGTGCGCGGAGTGAAAATGTACATTTTGACCCCTAGGGACCTTTTTTTGACCTTTGACCTTAACGGTATGATTGACTTTTGTTCTTGTCTCATCAATGCCCACAAAATAAAAGAAACTCGGTCAAAATCGGAGCATGCCTTATATTTTCCCCCTGTAAAGTTCAATGACCCCTAGTGACCCCGTTTGACATTTCACTTTTAGTGGAGAAGCACCCTATATGAACATGGATCCAAGGAATCGTTTGACCAATTCTGAGTATCATCAGTCATTTTCCCTCGGACAAGTAGGGTTTTGAGTAAATGGAGTAAAATTTACATTTTGACCCCTAGTAACCCCAAACAGTTTTCGATTTAAAAAACCGAACTATTATATATGCGTACGGTCAAAAGGAATATGTTGGCCAATTCTCAAGATCCTAGGTCATTTCAATAAATTGCAAATGCGTTTTAAGTGAAAATCACGTTTTGACCCCTAGTTACCCTTGTGTGACCTTTGACCCCTTATGCTTTACAACCTGAGTAGTGGTGCTCATAAGGGTACTTATGACCAAATATGGTCAAAATCGGCTCAACGGTTACGGAGCTATAGGTCCCATGGCGGAAGAAGAAAGAAGAAACTATAGATAATTGTGATCATAGATCACGGATATTAGTCGAGGGCTTTGACCTTGGTATATGATGTATGTTGTCAAAGGGCAATAACCTTATCATATCTGAAATTGAACTGTATTTGATGATTGTTTTCTTAAATTTCAGCCCTGAAGTAGTGGAATAAATACATTTTGACCCCTAATGACCTTTTCTTGACCTTTGACCTCAAGGTCACGTTCGTGGTGAACGTAAAGTGGGGGACGTTTTAATCCGTGAACCCCAACGCACGGAACCTTGACAAAGTCAAGGCTTTACTTGAAAGGTTGCATAGATTATTCTCAGAGATTAGCCCGTCTTGTTGCGGGCAAATCCCTTAGTTGTATTTTTCGTGAGCACCAGCCTAAGATCCGGCCAGCCTTAAAATGTATGATTATGTATTAAAATGTATGATTATAATTTCACTATTAATTTACAAAATGACATTATTATTTTATTGCACTAAAACATCTATCATCGAAGATGCAGTTGTCAACGCAATCTATAAGCATATTAATATATAAAATTGATAGCACGTGATTGCATTTTACATACTGTTGTTCTTATTCTACTATTTATATATTGAAATTATATTATAAATCTTGGTTAAATCATTCTTATATAGTATATAAAAATTGAGGTTATGACACGCAACAATTTCACCATTAACAAATCGCGTTTATAAATATAAATGGGAATTACATTATATTGTGGTTCCTATATACTACTTTTTAAACTAAAAATGTTATAATTATAATATTAATCATGTTAATAATCCTATTTCTATATACATAATTGTGGTTATCAAAAGGCAACAATTTCCTGATTAAAAATAGTTTTATTTATGAAATCATAATACAAACTAATGCCAATATTATAACATACTGTGATTCTTAATATATTCTTAATATGCTACTCGTATGAAAAAATATCATAGTTCTTACACAATATGATTATATAATTTACGACAATCGTTTTATTTCATATACAATATATGTTGGTGTGAAACGCAAATTTTTAATCATTTACATCTCACGTTTATAAATATGAATACATAGTAATTTATATTATATTGTGGTTCCTATACTACGGTTTAACACATTTTAATCAAAATATTATGGTTCCCATTTTTTTTTTTTTGCCGATATAATTCCAGTACCCCTGGTGATATTGAATTGATTACACAGATGTGTGCACTACAGGAAATATCTACATGTAGTACTTCTTGGCTTTATTTGGAAGATGGAGAATTGCACAATTTCATGAACACGATGTGATTAATATTTGATTGCAATGAATACCGGGTCATGGTAGCTGTAGTATGTTGTTAATACTGAAGCTATATAGTGAGAAGGACGAGGCTTAATGTAGATGTGGTCTAGAAGTGTCCCTTTAGTAGTGGTTGGTTCAGATATCACTTGATGATAATGCATGAATGGAGATAGTATAGCATCCTTCAGTAAATTGTGATTAAAGTCACCCGCAAACACAGCATAATCAGTATCAAGGACTTCAGTTTGTGCGGTAATGCTGTTCATTTCCATACAAAATGAGGAAGTGGTGGTTCCTACGGGTTTGTATACAGCAACTATCAATAAGTTTGATGTTCCATATGTCCTAATCGCAAGTGCATTGCAATCTGTGCTTCTTAAAAGTGGAACCATGCTGTAGCTGACACTATTCTGAACGTACATAGCCACACCTTTACCTCTACCAAAGTTGACTGTTTCAAGAGAGTAGCCGTCTATGGATATATCGTCCTGGTTATCGTTATCTGCTAACCATGTTTCAGATAAACATATCACATGAGCTTTGCGAATCTCTGAATTCTTTCTCAGATCTTCAATATGGGCACGTAAGCTCTGTATGTTATGATGAGCGATAATAAAGTGTTTGTTGTGATCAACACTAATCAATGGATTGGCTCTGGAAACGTTGCAGGAAGGCATCTTGGCAGTTTCTGCGTCAATGTTTTCGTTACAAAAGATGCTTCGTGAATTAAAGTTCGTTAAATACAGTCCACTTAGAGTTGTGACTCGACTTAACGCTACGTAAGCCATTGCCGTCCTGAGACCTTTCATAGAAATGACAGCTTGCTCAGTCGTCTGTCCTTGTACTTTGTGAATGGTTACAGCCCATGCAAGTTTGAGTGGAACTTGTTCTCTCGTAGTACTGTATGTCCGTCCTGCCATTTGGAATGTGTCTTTGCGAGGAACTATTGCTACACAGTCTGAATATTCTGGTGGCATACTTTGTGATCTCCTTGCATTCGCACCAACTCGGTCATTGTCAAATTTAACGTACACAGCATTTGGCATATTTGGTGAATTTCCGAATTTGAATCCCTTGATAGTACCTGATACACCATTGCAGAGACCATCGGACACATCTACGTTAGTTATAAGCATTACTCGAGCATTCACTGCCAATTTAATTTCTGGCACAAGATTCGTGTTGTCTTTCTTGGACGTTTTGTGAGGTATGACATTGACTTTCAAAACTCGACCTCCCCTTTGGTCAACGTCAACAGCGGTTATGGTATGTTTCTCCGTATCCAAAGATTGAAGTTTTGCGTCATTGTGGGATTCAGCATCTTTGTTGAGGTAGGACAAGTGCAACGCATCTGGAGGGGCTGGCAGAGTATTTGTGTCTACTATTCGCGATTTCAGCAGTGCCTCGTCTCCTTCATCAAGTGGTTTATCTTTGGTTCTGACACGGAGTCGGTTAAGCATTTGAGCAAACACAACGTCATCTTTTTGGCGCATTATTTCTATTAGTTCAACTACTTGAAAGCGAGGATTCCATATGTCTTTCAATGCTTGTTTATGTGGAAAGCACAGTGGTGTAGGAGGAAGTATCGGTGGTAATTGATGGAAATCGCCTACTGCCAAGACGGAAATGTTACCAAACCATGTGGTATTGGAAGTGCCTTTGATTTGTTGCAGTCGTCCGTGTATGTATGATAGTTGTAGTGTGCTTACCATTGAAATCTCATCTATGATAAGAAGTTGTAGATGCTGGAACTTTGCACGCAATGTATTGACGGATTCTTCAGCAAGAGGTTTGTAGTCTGTTGTTGAGTTTGAGTTGATCTTAAAGGCTGAGTTTATTGTTTGACCTGATATGTTGAATGCAGCTGTTCCTGTGTGAGCAACCAACAGTACTGTCACGTCATCAGCAGAATCTGTTATTGGCGCAAAAGCTTTTTGAGCGTGATATTGAATACATCGGATGACATGAGACTTGCCAGTGCCCGCACCTCCAGTTAAAAATATGTTGAATGGTTCAACTGTACCGTATAGTGATTTATCATTGCACCATTTACTGATATGGTTGAAAAGTTGACGTTGCTCATTATTCAACTGTCTCATCATAGAATGTGCTTGTTCCTCTGTCAATTCGGGGTTACGAGACTCAATGTGGCATCTTGGTAAAGCTGTAGCTCTGTTTCGTGGCTGAAGGTCTGGTATATGTATTTCATCGAAGTCATCATCGGACTCGCATGCTACATTTCGCATCAGTCTATCATTAAGACGTTGTTGTTCAGATTGTGGCGCAACAGCTGCCCAAGCATCTTCAATGTCTGCAGCTTCTTGTAGTGCTTCCCATGCATCATCGAGGTCATCTGTGGCAGGTTCAAAGTCCTTCATATTTTGTGCGACAATATCTTTCACTGCTACTCTTTTCCTGTTGACTGTTGTGAATCCAGTGAGATGGTAACTTTGATATGTTACAAACTGATCGGGCTTGATGTTCTCATTGCGATGAGGTAAATATAAACGAAGCATGTTCATATAGTATCTTTCACTATCTTTCTTGACTGAAATGCGTGGATAACGAATGATTGCTGGTTTCCTCTCACGTTCTTTCATTTTCCCAAGGTTATTTTGCAGTTGTATTGGGGGATTCCTCCGGCGTGTCCTTGCATCATGCTGTATGTCTTCATCACTTTCTGATTCGTCATCGGTCTCTTCTTGGTCTGAATCATTATTACGTGATGTTCTTGCCAGTTGATAATGTCCTGAGAAAAATGTGGCCATGCACATGTCGTTGTATTTCTGTGTTCTTGGTCTGGCTATGTATTTGTCAATTTGAGTTGGCATCCATACTTGATCACTCTTTCCGGCATTTGCTTGTAGAGTTTTAAGAGGCAGGGATATCTTTTGCCCATTTAAGTCTGTTTGCAAGAAGATGACATTGCGCGTACATTTTTTCAATGGCATACTACATGTCTGATAGATGGCACCCATAACACTGATTTCTCTGTTTTGAAGGTACGTGCTTCCTAGCTTTCTCAATTGAGATATAGCATCATCATTTCCTTCTGCTGCTTCTTTTTGTGCATTTTTGAGTAGGTCACCCATTTCTCTCTCGGCTTTGGTAATATATGATACCATGTACATGATGCAGGCGTATGGATCTAGCACATATTGAATATCCATGTTTCCATTCCAGCAACGTATTAGGTCGGCGTTATAGTTGTTGACCCATTGATCGTTGATACCACGTTTTAGATACATTGTCTTTCTCTTTGATAGCATCTCGAGGGATTCTTCAAATTCTGTTTGCGTGATATTTGCTTGTCTGAGAACCTGATCAACTTCTTCAAAGCTGTGATCTTGACTTAAAATTAGTTCCCAAACAGACTCGAGTATTTGTCTTGCTTTGGCTTCTTTTTCTTTGATTGCAGCTTGATCATCATCGTCATTTTCTCTTTGTTCATCTATTGCCCCATTTGGTCTGCATATGAATGTTCGATTACATGGCGGTTTCGGGAAAAGATATCGACATACGATCTTAGCTCTCAGTCTGTTTTTTCTGCATGATTTCGTGTGATTCTTGCTGTGCATTTGAACACTGGACACTATCTCGTACAATTCAGCATCAGTTTCGGGTGGCATTTCACATGTTATTTTGTCGTCTACAAATGTCACGATCTTATCATCGGGATCTACATCTAACTTTGGTGCATCTTTTACCCATACAACCATATGTATATGCGGCCAACCTCTCTGTTGGAATTCAGTTCTGTAATAATAGTCGTCTACCTTTCCAATTGGCGCGGCTTTAGACATTATGACGTCATTGATGAAAGATTGTGCTCTATTTTCAAACATCCTTGCTGCTGTAACTGGATTTGACATGATAATTCTACAGTGCTGGTCCCACGTCATGTTTTTGTGTTGTTCAGCTGTCATTGGGGGTTTGCCTTGTTGAATAAGAATAGCGTTGTCTATTTCAATCCATCTACGATCGGCAGCACTAAATGTGACAAAAAATGTGGGGATTCCTAGTTGTCGAACCATTGCAAACAAATCTCGTTTTGATTTCTCCCAATAGGCCGGTGTACCTCTTATACTAGCTAGAAATCTGTACCCTTCATCTCTTTTCATTATCTGCAGGACCTCGTCTCGATTTCGTAACATTGATGCGGTAATTTGTCTGCCACCTGCAAGCTGTGAGGAACCTATTCTTGTAGCAATAGATATATTTGAATGGATCATGTGGACTTCTGTTGCGTACAGAGCAAAGAATATATATTCAGGATTCCTAGCAAACCTATTATCAGCTGAGAATAATCTTGAGTTGAAGAATCGTGATGGCGATACTTTTGGGTTTCTTTCTTCAATACATGTGTTAGCACCATCAGGAAATTCCACAGGAAAACACTTGGCTTCCATGTTTAATACCTTTTCAGGAGTGTTACCTTCGCCTGGTGCTAGTGCTAGTATTGTACTGTCATGTTTGTCTGCTACGTACTGAGCAAAGTCAACTGGATGTAAAAATGAGTAGAGAGGAGCCGATGTATTCGTAATGTCATCATTTTGATCTTGCTCTCCATCATTCTCTTGAGATTGTGATGATTCTGGTACGATTTCCGATTCAGTGTTGTTTTCAATATTATCATTATCTGATACATCTTCCGATTGATCACCTTGAATCAATTGATCATCCAGCATGCCATTGAATTCTTCAAAATCTATATCAATATCTTCATACTCTGGGTTATTTTCCTTCAACCACAAGAGAGCTTGTCTTAATTTGTCCGGGTTTACATCCTGACACATGTGATGTCCTTTGTATTGTAGTTTTCTTTTCAACTTTACTCTTATCAGGCTTTCATCCGATGGGAGTCTTGGTAGTGAATGAGCAGTGTTATTTATGTCAGCTTTAACACATACCACCTGTCCGTGTATTCCTTTTTGGCATCCTTTAATGAGTGAAATCATCTTCATGAATGGAATAGCAGGAGATATGAGATGTCTTTCTAACATATTCAATTCGGACAGTTGAGGGGGCTGCTCGTGTAGGTTCAGTTTGTTTACACAAGCTAATGTTGGTACAGTCTGTTTTGTTTTTATTGTTCGATGGCATGTTATACAAATCCATGCTTCACGCTCAGTATTTCTATTGCTGGTCGGTAGTCTTTCGAACAGTGTACCAGATGGCAGGGTTTTCCGTAACGCACGTTGATTGTACTTGTCTGTGTTTAATGCTATAACCTGTCGTTTGAAGTTAATACGCCGGCATATTTCGCACTTGTATATCAATTGTTGAGTGTGGCAAGACTTCTGGAATTTTGCAATAACATTGGCCATATTTGAATTGTTATTCAATCTATTGGTTTTTGTTTGTTGTTTTTTTGCTCTTTTGATTACAGGATCTACATAGGATTTTTTTGATTGTTTGCATGCTAAATGGCGTTTTCTTTGCCCCTTTACAGGATCTGCATAGTTTGTTTGTGATTGCTGGCATTTTTGTTGCCTATTTACAGGATCAGCATATCTTGTTTGTGATTGCTGTCATTTTTGTTGCCTATTTACAGGATCAGCATATCTTGTTTTTGATTGCTGGCATTTTTGTTGCCTATTTACAGGATCATCATATCTTGTTTTTGATTGCTGGCATTTTTGTTGCCTATTTACAGGATCATCATATTTTGTTTTTGATTGCAGGCGTGCTGAATGGCGTTTTCTTTGCCCCTTTACAGGATCTGCATAGTTTGTTTTTGATTGCTGGCATTTTTGTTGCTTATTTACAGGATCAGCATATCTTGTTTTTGATTGCTGGCATTTTTTTTGCCCCTTTACAGGATCTTCATACTGTCGTTTTGATTGCTGGAGTTTCCTTCTTTTTACACGTTGATATCTAAGTTTAGAACGTGCTTGCTTCTTAGCTAGCAGTTGATCTTTGTCTGTTTGCGATTGATTTTTCGTAGCAGTTTGCTCAACGGGCATCAACCCATTCCATGATGAACAACTCGGTTGATCTAAAGGTAATGGTATTGTCTGATCTAAGTGATTGCAGAATTGTGGGGTTGAGACATTGCAAATATCTTCATTGGATTGCACGTTGATTGGTTGAATTGTTACCAGTGTTGATGCTGGAAGGTTTAATGAATTGCATAAACAGTGGATATACTTATACAAGTTATGTATATCTGGAAAGTACAAAGCTATTGCAGAGCCTTCTGAAGTACATAAGCCATTATCATCTCTAGAATGCGAGTCAAAAAACAGGTACTGATCCGACTTATTCTTGTACATAGCCATCATGTATGAAGTGCCCAAAATAAGAATATTCTTAGTGTGATTAAGAAATGCTTGTTGCAATATAACATCCAGTGGTTCAAAAGCACTACCAGGGGTTGAAGCAATTCTTCCGGTAACAGCAGTCTCATATTGTACATTAAATATACGGCTGCATGCAAACGTGGTAGGAAGTTGTTCAATTTCCAGATATCTATCTAGCATATTTAGTTCACCTTTGGCTTCCAAGACTGACGCTGTCATGCAGTACAATCTATCTCCACTACGCAATATTTCATCGATATCATTTGGCAACAGTGTATCAAATATTTCGTCAATTTCACATAACATTACAAGTGAATTGCATGGACATTGCCGACCAAGTGATTCTTCTGAAAATTGGTCATCACCCTGGTCAAAATGTCCACGAACCTTCCTTGAAAATATCACTTCATCAATGCATGTTACATTTGTGATAGATTGGATTACTTGATGCTGGGTATTTCTGTTGGTACTATATGACTTTGGATATAGAGGAATCTTTTCTGAAGTAGATGCGAGTTCGACTCGTACCTTTACTTTGCTACATGGCATTGAGGTGATCTGATCGGCATTTTTCCTGCTTTTGCGTGCAATGGATGCAAGTTTTGCGGCTTTCGATTTGGCGTTGCGGCGTGGCATGGCAAATAAAAAGTACACAAGGACGGAGAAAGACACAAATAGGTATTAACTGACACGTCTTTTCTATTTCGTACAATCTTTTGTGTTTTTTATTGTGTTTCTTATTGCGTTTCTTATTGCGTTTCTTATTGCGTTTCTTATTGAGTTTCTTATTGCGTTTCTTATTGCGTTTCTTATTGCGTTTCTTATTGCGTTTCTTATTGCGTTTCTTATTGCGTTTCTTATTGCGTTTCTTATTGCGTTTCTTATTGCGTTTCTTATTGCGTTTCTTATTGCGTTTCTTATTGCGTTTCTTATTGCGTTTCTTATTGCGTTTCTTATTGCGTTTCTTATTCTGTTTCTTATTCTGTTTCTTATTCTGTTTCTTTAAGCAGGTTGATTCAAGTTTACACTTGTATCTTTAAGCAGGATGATTCAAGTTTTCACTTGAATCTTTAAGCAGGTTGATTCAAGTTTTAACTTGTATCTTTAAGCAGGTTGATTCAAGTTTTCACTTGTATCTTTAAGCGTTATTATATATTATTATGAAAGCTCTATCGCTTTAGTATGTTATAATTAAGTGAGCTCTATCGCTTTAGTTTGTATTTTTAAGCAGGTTATTTACAAGTTTTCACTTGTATTTTTAAGCAAGTTATTTACAAGTTTTCACTTGTATTTTTAAGCAGGTTATTTACAAGTTTTCACTTGTATTGTTAAGCAGGTTATTTACAAGTTTTCACTTGTATTTTTAAGCAGGTTATTTACAAGTTTTCACTTGTATTTTTAAGCAGGTTATTTACAAGTTTTCACTTGTATTTTTAAGCAGGTTATTTACAAGTTTTCACTTGTATCTTTAAGCAGGTTGATTCAAGTTTTCACTTGTATCTTTAAGCAGGTTGATTCAAGTTTTCACTTGTATCTTTAAGCAGGTTGATTCAAGTTTTCACTTGTATCTTTAAGCAGGTTGATTCAAGTTTTCACTTGTATCTTTAAGCAGGTTGATTCAAGTTTTCACTTGTATCTTTAAGCAGGTTGATTCAAGTTTTCACTTGTATCTTTAAGCAGGTTGATTCAAGTTTTCACTTGTATCTTTAAGCAGGTTGATTCAAGTTTTCACTTGTATCTTTAAGCAGGTTGATTCAAGTTTTCACTTGTATCTTTAAGCAGGTTGATTCAAGTTTTCACTTGTATCTTTAAGCAGGTCGATTCAAGTTTTCACTTGTATCTTTAAGCAGGTTGATTCAAGTTTTCACTTGTATCTTTAAGCAGGTTGATTCAAGTTTTCATTTGTATCTTTAAGTGAGCTCTATCGCTTTAGTATGTTATCTTTAAGTAAGCTCTATCGCTTTAGTATGTTATCTTTAAGTGAGCTCTATCGCTTTAGTATGTTATAATTAAGTGAGCTCTATCGCTACAGAAAGAAAGAAAGAAAGAAAGAAAGAAAGAAAGAAAGAAAGAAAGAAAGAAAGAAAGAAAGAAAGAAAGAAAGAAAGAAAGAAAGAAAGAAAGAAAGAAAGAAAGAAAGAAAGAAAGAAAGAAAGAGAGAAAGAATGAAGGAGAGAAAGAAAGAAGGAGAGAAAGAAAGAAGGTGAAAAAGAAAGAAGGTGAAAAAGAAAGAAAGAAGTAGGAAGAAAAGAAAGAAAGAAAGAAAGAAGTTAAGGAAGGAAGGAAGAAAGGAAGAAATAATGAACACATTTAATACACAGACAAGTACACACACGGGGTGGGAAACATTGGTTGTGGAAAAAGATAATAGAAAATGGTTAGTATAGTATTCCATATTATTCCATTTAAGACAAATTGCCAATGACATGTATATACATTTTCAGTAATTAACTAATAATATACACAATCTTAAAGGTGTATGTTCCGATCACTTTTTTGGGCTATGATTTTTTTCTCATCAAGATATCTTGATATCAAAAGGATCTCCATATTTTTATATGTTTGAACTATTTCTTCCAGGATCGAAACATAAGGTCTTCCTGTGATTATTACACATTTAAATATTATTTTTAAAATTAAATATGACTCAAAAGGTCACAACACGTCCCGTGAACTTACAGGTACGGCAGTTAAAATTAAAGTATTATTATTTCCTGAAATGTCACCAAGGCGCCATACAAGCGCCATAAAACATTACATGTACAGTACACACCTTTGTCATGGAAAGAAATAATGCTTTCCGTTTCTCCTTTACTATAATGAGTGCGCTATCTGGGATGGATCCTGTGGTGCGTAAGAATATTCTAATATCTGCAAATTAAATTTTAAAAGAATTTAAGACATTTCACACCATGTTCACGTTGGTATCTTCATGCAAAACATTGTTACGGGGTGTCAGGTTTTATCTGTATATAAATGTGGATGAACGAATCTTGAGACATTACATTTTGCTGACTGGTTCAATCGCTAGTTAGATTTAATGTGATACAAATGATTCAGCAACCAATTAAAAAAAATTACACCATGTTCACGTTGGTATCTTCATGCAAAACATTGTTACGGGGGTGCCAGGAATTATCTGTATATATAAATGTGGATGAAGGAATCTTGAGACATAATATTTTGCTTGACTGGTTCAATCGCTGGTAAGATTTAATGTGATTCAGCAACCAAGCATACTAGCAATGTTAGCTCAGAACTTCTTCAGCCATACAATCCGTTTATGGACGCCTATTCTTGTTTGGTGCATACATGTATATCACTATAACATTTCTGATCAGGAAATGTTATGAGATCAGAAATGTTAAGACGATAAGAGCAGTGACCAAAATTAACCAATCAAAACATGAATACACTTTGGAGCTCACCACAATAGACATAACATTGGTACTAATAAGTCATGACTGATCTTGTGATTCCAATGGGGGGTGGGGGGGGGGGGGGGGAACTCTTGTCACAATATGAACATTGATATGGGTTATATAAACACTTCAAAAGAAGTAAGTTCCCCTTTAGGGTTTCCCTTATATTTTCAAAAATATACATTGGGTTGAAATGGGTTTTCTGTCAAATTGTTATGAGGTTCATACCAATACCTGACCAAAATTTCAAATCAACAGGTTCTGTCATGATTGAGTGAGCTTGTATTGAATGACAGAATTTCCCATTTCAAAAGTTGTTAAAAATAATGTTTAGTAGTGTGTGTATCCACCACGTTGGTGTATCAATTGACGACATCGATTTCTCATAGCTATAGGAAATGGATTTGTCACATAGGGGAAGAGTTGCTAATCAGTTCTTGGAAGATGAAGGTATAGAGCGTTTGGTTTGGCCCGCGAACTCCCCAGATCTCAACCCATTCGAGCATCTGTGGGATCAGTTAAAGCGTGCCGTGGATCGTAGAGTGGATGATCACACTAATCTTGCTGACTTACGTCTTCTGGTACAACAAGAGTGGGATGCCATCCCACAGCATCGAGTGGCGCGCCTCATCAACACTATGAGACGTCGATGTCGGCAAGTCATACAACAACGCGGTGGATACACCCGCTACTAAACATTATGTTAGCAACTTTTGAAATTAAACGTTATTTTAACAACTTTTGAAATGGGACATTCCGTCATTCAATACGTGCTCTCTCGAGCATGACAGAAGCTGTTGATTTGAAATGTTGGTAAAGTATTGATATGAAGCCCATAATCATTTGACTGAAAACCCCATTTCATTCCAATGTATTGTTTTGGCCGGGTGTTTTGGAAATATAAGGGAAACCCTAAAGGGAACTTACTTCTTTTGAAGTGTTTATATTTAGTATGGAATGGATCCTTCCTTGGAGGCCTATTTTGGTGCATATCAACATCAACATTTGTAACAATATTCACATCGGTATCTCCACGCAAAACATTCGAACAATATTCACATTGGTATCTCCATGCAATACATTTCTGATCAGAAATATGTTACATGGTAAGTGCAGCGATCAAAATTAACCAATCACAACATGAAAAAAGTTTAGAAGTCACCACATTAAACATAATATTGATACTAAATGACTGATCTTATGATGAAAATGGGGGAAACTCTTGTCACAGTATGAACATTGGTACGGTATGGTTATAGAGATCACAGTATGAACATTGGTAGGGTTTATTGGTATGGATTCTCTCCACCCCTGTCATGATTTGAATGAGAGACACCCTTGTTACAGTATCAACATTAATTTAGAAACCGGAGTACTTTCAAATCATGTTACAAGCACCACATTGTGATCAAAATTAACCAATCACAACATGAATAAAGTTTAGAAGTCACCACATTAAACATAATATTGGTACTAAATGACTGATATTATGATGAAAATGGGGGAAACTCTTGTCACAGTATGAACATTGGTACAGTATGGTTATGGAGATCACAGTATGAACATTGGTAGGGTTTATTGGTATAGATTCTCTCCACCCTTGTCATGATTTGAATGAGAGACACTCTTGTTACAGTATCAACATTAATTTAGAAACCGGAGTACTTTCAAATCATGTTACAAGCACCACATTGTGATCAAAATTAGCCAATCACAACATGAATAAAGTTTAGAAGTCACCACATTAAACATAATATTGGTACTAAATGACTGATCTTATGAAGAAAATGGGGGAATTTCTTGTCACAGTATGAACATTGTACGGTATGGTTATAGAGATCACAGTATGAACATTGGTAGGGTTTAGTGGTATGGATTCTCTCCACCCTTGTCATGATTTGAATGAGAGACACTCTTGTTACACTACAGTATCAACATTAATTTAGAAACCGGAGTACCTTCAAATCATGTTACAAGCACCACATTGTGATCAAAATTAACCAATCACAACATGAATAAAGTTTAGAAGTCACCACATTAAACATAATATTGGTACTAAATGACTGATCTTATGATGAAAATGGGGGAAACTCTTGTCACAGTATGAACATTGGTACGGTATGGTTATGGAGATCACAGTATGAACATTGGTAGGGTTTATTGGTATGGATTCTCTCCACCCTTGTCATGATTTGAATGAGAGACACTCTTATTACAGTATCAACATTAATTTAGAAACCGGAGTACTTTCAAATCATGTTACAAGCACCACATTGTGATCAAAATTAACCAATCACAACATGAATAAAGTTTTGAAGTCACCACATTAAACATAATATTAGTACTAAATGACTGATCTGATGATGAAAATGGGGGAAACTCTTGTCACAGTATGAACATTGGTACGGTATGGTTATGGAGATCACAGTATGAACATTGGTAGGGTTTATTGGTATGGATTCTCTCCACCCTTGTCATGATTTGAATGAGAGACACTCTTGTTACAGTATCAACATTAATTTAGAAACCGGAGTACTTTCAAATCATGTTACAAGCACCACATTGTGATCAAAATTAACCAATCACAACATGAATAAAGTTTTGAAGTCACCACATTAAACATAATATTAGTACTAAATGACTGATCTGATGATGAAAATGGGGGAAACTCTTGTCACAGTATGAACATTGGTGCGGTATGGTTATAGAGATCACAGTATGAACATTGGTAGGGTTTATTGGTATGGATTCTCTCTACCCTTGTCATGATTTGAATGAGAGACACTCTTGTTACAGTATCAACATTAATTTAGAAACCGGAGTACTTTCAAATCATGTTACAAGCACCCCGAAAACAGTCAATGTAGTATAATAATGTTCAGTACACACCATTGGTTGAACAAAATGAAGCTCTGGTTTTTCTCGTTTACAACCGAGTGGTAGATGAGATGGATGCTGATGTATATTTGTCGTTAACAACCGAGTGGTAGCTGGGATGGATGCTGATGTATTGTATTGTTATAACAACCGAGTGGTAGCTGGGATGGATGCTGATGTTGTGACGTAAAGTAAGAACAGGTGGCGTTTTCTTTTTAACTGGTGGAATTGTCTTTATCTGCAATTTAAAAAAAAGGTCATATTCACATTGGTAGAGTTTTTTATAATCTGCAATGCATAGTATTTCTGACAAAAGTGCGAATCGGGTAGCGCTTGTAAATTGTATCAGTATTCATATGAGCAAAGCACCTGGAGCGTACTCATGTATAAAGCTGTAATCATCCGTGAGGATGCACTATCAGAAAATACCTTAACACGGATTCTCAAAGAGGAGAAGGGGCCCTGAATTTGCAAGGATTTAGCTCGACAAATCATTCATGAATCACACTCTTAGCACCACATTAAACATAATATTAGTACTAAATGACTGATCTGATCAGGAAAGGTGGACCTTTCCTGATCTGATGATGAAAATGGGGGAAACTCTTGTCACAGTATGAACATTGGTACGGTATGGTTATAGAGATCACAGTATGAACATTGGTAGGGTTTATTGGTATGGATTCTCTCCACCCTTGTCATGATTTGAATGAGAGACACTCTTGTTACAGTATCAACATTAATTTAGAAACCGGAGTACTTTCAAATCATGTTACAAGCACCCCGAAAACAGTCAATGTAGTATAATAAATGTTCAGTACTCACCATTGGTTGAACAAAATGAAGCTTTAGTTTTTCTCGTTTACACCCGAGTGGTAGATGAGATGGATGCTGATGTATATTTAAATACCTTAACACGGATTCTCAAAGAGGAGAAGGGGCCCTGAATTTGCCAGGATTTAGCTCGACAAATCATTCATGAATCACACTCTTAGCAAAGGACGGGTGTAAACATTGGTATGGTTTCTTGTTGGTATGGATTATATCCAAGACTGGTCTTATGATACAAATGGGAGAACTATTGTCTTTGTCACAGTATTGTATGACTTGAGAAACTGTTGCTACAGTATGAACACTGGTATGGTCTGTGAACACTGGTAGTGGTATGGTCCGTTTGTATATGGATCCCTTCTACCCTTTCATGACTTGAATGAGAGAAACTCTTGATACAGTAAGGGGTCGTTTCCATATCACAGCTTTCCCCAGCTTGGCTGGGTGTATATGTACAAATGCAATTTTATTCATACACTGTGATTGGGTATTGATATGAAACCAACCCTAAAACATTGTGATAAGATCGTCTACTTTGAAACCGAGGATACGGTTTGCACGTTTCTTTCCAAGACTAGTCTTATGAGATAAACTTTTGTCACAGTATTAACATTGGTATGGATTTTTTGGCATGGATCCTTTAATGGGGAAAGTGTTGCGTTTTGATAACCACAATTATGTATAGAAATAAGATGATTAACAATATGGTTAATATTAATTATTTTATAACTAACATTTTTTTGTTTGTTCCCCCCTCTGGGCAATCCCTTGGTACCAAAACAAAGTCAGCGATTTCAAACAAGAACCTTAGAATAGTCCGTAAAAGAGTAGTATATATAGGAACCACAATAAAATGTAATTCCTATTTATATTTATTGAAAACACCGGGCACGGATCTGACTGCGTATAAAATGCAACTGCACTTAAATCAACGGGCTAACATGTATATTATTAGTCTAAACAAGAAATATACATTTTAGCAATAGGCCTAATACACTTTAAATAAAGGGCCAAGTATTTTTTTTAATAATCGAAAAATCGGGCATGGGTCTTCCTATAGGTTGTACGGTCATCCCCAATATACACAAGATACACACAGAAGTATGTATCGGTGTATATTAGTTAACTTAAATATTACTCGTAAAAACTGACGACTTTGGGTCTCCAAAAATGCAAGCCCTCCAATTGTCAAAATTGTGTATTTTACAGGCACACTGAAGTTACTACTTGATACTCGACTAGTTCTTGGACATTGTGTGCAACTATGGGTCCCCAAAAATGTGAGTGGGAAGATTGAATGTTGTCTATTATAGACATCAGACTCAGTGAATCCAGCCCGCATCCTATCTTACCGTATAATTCACTGATATGGTTTATCTTTGGTATACATGTAGGTCCTTTCATGACTTGCTCTGTGACGTCCATGTACCCCAATAGGGCAATCCTCAAATAGGTCTTTTTTTTTTGGACCCCCCCCCTATACAAGCACTTTTTTCCCTGACCCCCCCTTTTAAGAACCTTTTTTTTGGTTGGCCCCCCCCCTCATATTTTCCAACCCCCCCCCACCAAAGTATTTATGAACACTCCCTTACAAACGGAATGAAGCACAAGGCAGCTATTTTTTTAAAGTAAATTTATACTAAAATTAAACTTGCTTCTTGTGCTTGATTGCGTATGTGAGATCTACTAGTATTACAAATAGGCGTATTCTTATACACTACTATATTAAAAATCCGTTGAGACCATGCATTAATCATTAGAACGACATCTGTTGTATTTGAATAGGCGTCTTACGAACTTCAAAATTCGGCGGGCAGCTAACACTCCCACTATAAAGCAGTCAGTTTCATTCATGTTTTAAATAACTTTGCTACCTTTAAATTGCTTACATGATGCCCGCCATGATGCTGCTAAACATTCCGTGAAATGCACTTACCCTAAAAACACGTAACACTTTGAATTGTTGCAAAGGAAAGATCCCCGGAAAGATCGTACTGATTGTGTTCATCAACGTACGGTATACGGTAATTGTTGAATGGCCGCTGTCTTTTCCATCGTGACGTAATTGATGTCTTTTCAAACAGACTAGAGCGATTCTCGGCTTTCGCGATTAAAGTGTCGCGGTCTTAATTGGATTTGGTATAGATGGTGTGACCGCACCGGTGACGTAGTGCCCGGCAGTATGCGTGCGCACCTAATGGGGAATTGTGCTTTAATTCACACTTGATTGATCATTACTTACCATGCTTACAGTGTAATAGTGCAATAGTCATGGACTGCATCCCTAAGCACAATGAGAGACCAGGTACTAAATCTGGTTGCCCGGCAGTATGCGTACGCACCATAAGGGCATGTGCTTTTAAAATTGGCGCTCAGTGATGTGTGTTTTGCTTTCAAATAGTATGATGTATACAGTAGTCATGGACCTCTAGCATGTCTTTTGACCAGGCGCTAATCAATTTGTAAACACTACTGATGTATAAACAACGGTCACCTCATCTATAGGCCAATAGAATGAAATAAATTGATTGAGGCTACATCACATCGTCGCACAGGCATAATTCAGTGACAGGGCAATGAGAGTCAAATGTGGTCAAAATCAGAGCACGTCTTCAATTTTACACCTATATACATCAATGACCCTAGTAACCCCACGTGAAATGTCACTTTTACTCCAAGAGCAAGTTATATGTACATGCATCAAAGGAATCTGTCGACCAATTCTCACAATCATCAGTCATTTCCTCTCGGACAAGTAGCATTTTGAGTGAATAGAGTGAAAATTTACATTTGGACCCCTATTATAGTGACCCCTAACAATTTTCGATTTTCAAAACCAGAGTATTGTATATGGGGATGGTAATCGTGAATATGTTGACCGATTCTGAAGTTCCTGTGTCGTTTCATTAAAATGCAAGAGCGTTTTAAACAAAATCACATTTTGACCCCTAGCGACCTTTTCTTGACCTTTGAACCCAAACCAATCATTGACTTTTTTTCTTGGCTTATCAATGCGTACAAGAAAAAAGTAGTCCGGTCAAAATCAAAGCATGTCTTCAGATTTACACCATTATAGTTCAATGACCTCTAGTAACCCCGTTTGACATGTAACTTTTAGTGGAGAAACACCCTATATGAACATGGGTGAGAGGAATCTTTTGACCAATTCTGAGTATCATTAGTCATTTTCCCTTGGACAAGTAGCATTTTGAGTGAATGGAGTTAAAATTTATATTTTGACCTCTTGTGACCCCAAACATTTTTCGATTTTAAAAACCTAACTACGATATATGCGTACGGTCAACAGGAATATGTTGGCCAATTCTGACGATCCTAGGTCATTTCTCTAAATTGCAACGGCGTTTTAAGTGAAAATCACTTTTTGACCCCTATTGACCTTTTCTTGACCTTTGACCCCAAACTTGTAATTGATTTTTGTTCTTATCTCATCAATGCCCACAAGATGAAACAAATCCAGTCAAAATCAAAGCATGTCTTACATTTTACACCTGTATAGTTCAATGACCCCTAGTGACCCTGTTTGACATGTTACTTTTAGTGGAGAAGCACCCTATATGAACATGGATGAGAGGAATCTTTTGACTAATTCTGACAATCATAGGTCATTTTCTCTTGGACAAGTAGTATTTTGAGTGCGAGGAGTGAAAATGTACATTTTGACCCCAAGTGACCTTTTTTTGACCTTTGACCTTAACGGTATGATTGACTTTTGTTCTTGTCTCATTAATGCCCACAAAATAAAAGAAACCCGGTCAAAATCGGAGCATGCCTTATATTTTCCCTCTGTAAAGTTCAATGACCCCTAGTGTCCTCGTTTGACATTTCACTTTTAGTGTAGAAGCACCCTATATGTACAATGATCCAAGGAATCTTTTGACCAATTTTGAGTATCATCAGTTACTTTCCCCCGGACAAGTAGGGTTTTGAGTGAATGGAGTAAAAATTTACATTTTGACCCCTAGTAACCCCAAACATTTTTTGATTTAAAAAACCGAACTATTATATATGCGTACGGTCAAAAGGAATATGTTGGCTAATTCTCACGATCCTAGGTCATTTCAATAAATTGCAAATGCGTTTTAAGTGAAAATCACGTTTTGACCCCTAGTTACCCTTGTGTGACCTTTGACCCCTTATGCTTTACAACCTGAGTAGTGGTGCACATAAGGGTACTTATGACCAAATATGGTCAAAATCGGCTCAATGGTTACGGAGCTATAGGTCCCATGGCGGAAGAAGAAGAAAGAAGAAGAAGAAGAACTAGAGATAATTGTGATCTTAGATCACGGATATTAGTCGAGGGCTTTGACCTTTGACCTTGCTATATGTTGTAAGAGGGCAATAACCTTAAGTTGTACTATATTTGATAATTGTTTTTATAAATTTCAGCCCTGAAGTAGTTAAAAAATACATTTTGAACCCTAATGACCTTTTCTTGACCTTTGACCCCAAACTTATAATTGCCTTTTTTTCTTGGCTTATCAATGCGCACAAGAAAAAAGTAGTCCGGTCAAAATCAGGGCATGTCTTCAGTTTTACACCTGTATAGTTCAATGACCCCTAGTGACCCCGTTTGACATGTCACTTTTAATGGAGAAGCACCCTATATGAACATGGATAATAGGAATCTTTTGACAAATTCTGACAATCATCGGTCATTTCGTCTCGGACAAGTAGTATTTTGAGTGCGCGGAGTGAAAATGTACATTTTGACCCAATGGGACCTTTACTTGACCTTTGACCTTACCGGTATGATTGACTTTTGTTCTTGTCTCATCAATGCCCACAAAATAAAAGAAACTCGGTCAAAATCGGAGCATGCCTTATATTTTTCCCTTGTAAAGTTCAATGACCCCTAGTGACCCCGTTTGACATTTCACTTTTAGTGGAGAAGCACCCTATATGTACATGGATCCAAGGAATCTTTTGACCAATTCTGAGTATCATCAGTCATTTTCCCTCGGACAAGTAGGGTTTTGAGTAAATGGAGTAAAATTTACATTTTGACCCCTAGTAACCCCAAACATTTTTCGATTTAAAAAACCGAACTATTATATATGCGTACGGTCAAAAAGAATATGTTGGCCATTTCTCAAGATCCTAGGTCATTTCAATAAATTGCAAATGCGTTTTAAGTGAAAATCACGTTTTGACCCCTAGTTACCCTTGTGTGACCTTTGACCCCTTATGCTTTACAACCTGAGTAGTGGTGCACATAAGGGTACTTATGACCAAATATGGTCAAAATCGGCTCAATGGTTACGGAGCTATAGGTCCCATGGCGGAAGAAGAAAGAAGAAGAAGAAAGAAGAAAGAACTAGAGATAATTGTGATCTTAGATCACGGATATTAGTCGAGGGCTTTGACCTTTGACCTTGCTATATGTTGTCAAAGGGCAATAACCTTAAGTTGTACTATATTTGATAATCGTTTTTATAAATTTCAGCCCTGAAGTAGTTTAAAAAATACATTTTGAACCCTAATGACCTTTTCTTGACCTTTGACCCCAAACTTATAATTGCCTTTTTTTCTTGGCTTATCAATGCGCACAAGAAAAAGTAGTCAGGTCAAAATCGGAGTATGTCTTCAGTTTTACACCTGTATAGTTCAATGACCCCTAGTGACCCCGTTTAACATGTCACTTTTATTGGAGAAGCACCCTATATGAACATAGATAAGAGGAATATTTTGACAAATTCTGACAATCATCGATCATTTCGTCTCGGACAAGTAGTATTTTGAGTGCGCGGAGTGAAAATGTACATTTTGACCCCTAGGGACATTTTTTTGACCTTTGACCTTAACGGTATGATTGACTTTTGTTCTTGTCTCATCAATGCCCACATAATAAAAGAAACCCGGTCAAAATCAGAGCATGCCTTATATTTTCCCCCTGTAAAGTTCAATGACCCCTAGTGACCCCGTTTGACATTTCACTTTTAGTGGAAAAGCACCCTATATGTACATGGATTAAAGGAATCTTTTGACTAATTCTGAGTACCATCAGTCATTTTCCCTCGGACGAGTAGGGTTTTGAGTGAATGGAAAAAAAAATACATTTTGACCCCTAGTAACCCCAAACATTTTTCGATTTAAAAAACCGAACTATTATATATGCGTACGGTCAAAAGGAATATGTTGGCCAATTCTCAAGATCCTAGGTCATTTCAATAAATTGCAAATGCGTTTTAAGCGAAAATCACGTTTTGACCCCTAGTTACCCTTGTGTGACCTTTGACCCCTTATGCTTTACAACCTGAGTAGTGGTGCACATAAGGGTACTTATGACCAAATATGGTTAAAATCGGCTCAATGGTTACGGAGCTATAGGTTCCATGACGTAAGAAAGAAAGAAAGAACTAGAGATAATTGTGATCTTAGATCACGGATATTAGTCGAGGGCTTTGACCTTTGACCTTGCTATATGTTGTCAGAGGGCAATAACCTTAAGTTGTACTATATTTGATAATTGTTTTTATAAATTTCAGCCCTGAAGTAGTTAAAAAATACATTTTGAACCCTAATGACCTTTTCTTGACCTTTGACCCCAAACTTATAATTGACTTTTTTTCTTGGCTTATCAATGCGCACAAGAAAAAAGTAGTCCGGTCAAAATCAGGGCATGTCTTCAGTTTTACACCTGTATAGTTCAATGACCCCTAGTGACCCCGTTTGACATGTCACTTTTAATGGAGAAGCACCCTATATGAACATGGATAAGAGGAATCTTTTGACAAATTCTGACAATCATCGGTCATTTCGTCTCGGACAAGTAGTATTTTGAGTGCGCGGAGTGAAAATGTACATTTTGACCCAATGGGACCTTTTCTTGATCTTTGACCTTACCGGTATGATTGACTTTTGTTCTTGTCTCATCAATGCCCACAAAATAAAAGAAACTCGGTCAAAATCAGAGCATGCCTTATATTTTCCCCTTGTAAAGTTCAATGACCCCTAGTGACCCCGTTTGACATTTCACTTTTAGTGGAGAAGCACCCTATATGTACATGGATCCAAGGAATCTTTTGACCAATTCTGAGTATCATCAGTCATTTTCCCTCGGACAAGTAGGGTTTTGAGTAAATGGAGTAAAATTTACATTTTGACCCCTAGTAACCCCAAACATTTTTCGATTTAAAAAACCGAACTATTATATATGCGTACGGTCAAAAGGAATATGTTGGCCAATTCTCAAGATCCTAGGTCATTTCAATAAATTGCAAATGCGTTTTAAGTGAAAATCACGTTTTGACCCCTAGTTACCCTTGTGTGACCTTTGACCCCTTATGCTTTACAACCTGAGTAGTGGTGCACATAAGGGTACTTATGACCAAATATGGTCAAAATCGGCTCAATGGTTACGGAGCTATAGGTCCCATGGCGGAAGAAGAAAGAAGAAGAAGAAGAACTAGAGATAATTGTGATCTTAGATCACGGATATTAGTCGAGGGCTTTGACCTTTGACCTTGCTATATGTTGTCAAAGGGCAATAACCTTAAGTTGTACTATATTTGATAATTTTTTTTATAAATTTCAGCCCTGAAGTAGTTAAAAAACACATTTTGAACCATAATGACCTTTTCTTGACCTTTGACCCCAAATTTATATTTGACTTTTTTTCTTGGCTTATCAATGCGCACAAGAAAAAAGTAGTCCGGTCAAAATCAGAGCATGTCTTCAGTTTTACACCTGTATAGTTCAATGACCCCTAGTGACCCCATTTGAAATGTCACTTTTAATGGAGAAGCACCCTATATGAACATGGATAAGAGAAATCTTTTGACAAATTCTGACAATCATCGGTCATTTCGTCTCGGACAAGTAGTATTTTGAGTGCGCGGAGTGAAAATGTACATTTTGACCCCTAGGGACCTTTTTTTTTACCTTTGACCTTAACGGTATGATTGACTTTTGTTTTTGTCTCATCAATGCTCACAAAATAAAAGAAACCGGGTCAAAATCGGAGCATGCCTTATATTTTTTCCTTGTAAAGTTCAATGACCCTTAGTGACCCCGTTTGACATTTCACTTTTAGTGGAGAAGCACCCTATATGTACATTGATCCAAGGAATCTTTTGACCAATTATGAGTATCATCAGTCATTTTCCCTCGGACAAGTAGGGTTTTGAGTGAATGAGTAAAAATTGACATTTTGACCTCTAGCGACCCCAAACATTTTTCGATTTAAAAAACCGAACTATTATATATGCGTACGGTCAAAAGGAATATGTTGGCCAATTCTCACGATCCTAGGTCATTTCAATAAATTGCAAATGCGTTTTAAGTGAAAATCACGTTTTGACCCCTAGTTACCCTTGTGTGACCTTTGACCCCTTATGCTTTACAACCTGAGTAGTGGTGCACATAAGGGTACTTATGACTAAATATGGTCAAAATCGGCTCAATGGTTACGGAGCTACAGGTCCCAAGGCGGAAGAAGAAGAAGAAAGAAGAAGAAGAAAGAAGAAGAAGAAAGAAACAGGACGAATACAGTATATTAGTCGTTTCTCGACTAATATAAAGAAGAAGAAAGAAACAGTTAGAATACAGTATATTAGTCGTTTCTCGACTAATATAAACAGGTAGAATACAGTATATTAGTCGTTTCTCGACTAATATAAAGAAACAGGACGAATACAGTATATTAGTCGTTTCTCGACTAATATAAGAAGAAGAAAGAAACAGCTAGAATACAGTATATTAGTCGTTTCTCGACTAATATAACAATCAGTACACTTACATCCACTATGAGCTCATAGACACAAACCGGGCAACCCCCACCCCCCCCCCCCCCCCCCCCCCCCCCCTTGGAAAATTGCACCATATGCTGCACTATGGGGCTATTATAAGCAGCATGAATTATAAAATATTATTATACAAGTCTGATCAAATATTGCACATAGTTTAAGTTGTGTAAAAGATTTTTTGGTCTTCACAATGATATTTATATTTGTAATGTCTATATAAGTCCTGCAAACACTGGTTATAGCCAACGCAGAGATGATATTTTTTCATTAGTTGAAAAAGATATCACTAAATACTCTTCAAATGGTCGTTGTATTTTAATGGGGGATTTCAACGCAAGAACTGGTTTAGAACCAGATTTCATTTTGAATGATACAAGCAAATATATAGATGTGCACGATGATTACATAGTTGATGCTCCTCTTCTCAGAAGGAATTTAGATTTCAAAGCCCCTAACGCTCATGGCAAATTACTTCTGGAGATGTGTATAGGTAATCGTTTACGGATAATCAATGGACGTAAACTTGGTGACCTATGTGGTAACTTTACGTGTTTCAACCATAGGGGAACTCCAAGTTTGATTGATTATATGCTCTGTGATTGCGATTTATTTAATGATATTGAGTTCTTTAAGGTTCATAATTTAGTACCATTCTCCATTCACTGTATGATATCGTGTATATTACAAACAAGCTGGTGTAAATATGATGTAAATAATGTAATTTCAAATGACTCACAATTGAATGACATGCCTAATCAATTCTCTTGGTCTGATAATAGTTCAGAGTCATGGAAATTGGCGATTACCCGTGATAACATTAAGTCTGATATTAAATCATTCCTCTCCCATGCCGAGGAATCTGACGTTTCTGCCGATATCTGTCTTGATAAATTTTATAACATGATGGATACTATTTGTAAAACAGCAGGTTTAAAAAAGAAAAAGGTGAATCTTCATCGTCGCCGTAAACCAGCCAAGAAAAAGTGGTATGACGTTGACTGTAGAATCTTATATCGTCAACTTAAATCCTTATCTAGATGTATAAGACAGCAGCCTCATAATATATCATTAGTTCACGTTTACCGTTTACAACGTAAAAAATATACCAAACTATTGAATAATAAGAAATCCATTTTTAGATCTAACATTTTTCAGAAGTTAGACAAAATGGAAGATGAGGATCCTAAAGCGTTTTGGAAAGTTTATGATGAACTGTGTCCAATCAAAAAGTCTGTTCAAAACCCTATCTCACCAAAACAATGGTGGGAACACTTTATGACTTTAATGAACAGAAATATTCCACATGCCGATGTTAATTTTGATAAGTTCGTTAATGGCTTTGTTCAGGACTTGAATAGGTTTGATGCAAATGATCTTGATCATTCCATTACAGTTTCCGAAGTAATAAACGCGGCACGCAGACTTAAAAAGGGCAAATCACCTGGTTTAGATGGTATCAGATCGGAAATGCTGAAGGATGGTATATCGGTTCTCGCTCAACCATTAACTAGTTTATTTAACTTATTTATAAAAAACGGTCATTTTCCTTCAGCTTGGAGGCTCAGTACTCTCACAGTTATCCACAAAAAAGGAGACAAAAATACTCCAAAAAATTATAGAGGTATTGCTGTATCAAGTATATTATGTAAATTATTTTGTCTTGTCCTATATGATCGCCTTAGTATGTTTGTGGATAAAAACAATATCATCCCTCCAAATCAAATAGGTTTTAGGAAAGGCTCCAGGACAAGTGACCACATTCTAGTCCTAAAATCTGTTATCGATAAGTATATTAATCGGGCGGGTAAAGCCCATTTGTATGTGTGTTTTATTGATTTCTCCGCTGCATTTGATACTATATGGCGTGACGCTCTTATATACAAATTAACTAAAATTGGTATCGGAGGTAAATTTCTTAAAACAATTCAAGACATGTACTCATCAGTCTGTTTCACTGTTAAATGTGATGGTAAACTAACTGACTCTTTTAGCACTACAGTTGGGGTGAAACAAGGATGTGTTCTTAGTCCTATGTTCTTCAATATATTTCTCAATGACCTTCCAAACATCTTTAACTCCAATTGTGACCCAGTTACGCTTAATAACCATGATCTTAATTGTCTTATGTATGCTGATGATTTAATCCTCATCTCAAAAAGCCCTAATGGCTTACAGTGTGCTCTTAACCGATTACATGACTATTGTATTAAGTGGAAACTCATTGTAAATATTGATAAATCAAACATTATGATCTTTAATAAAAGAGGTCATATTCTAGATAAGTTTGAATTTAGTTATGGTAATGTTAGTCTTAAGATTACTAATGAATATTGTTATTTGGGCATTGTTTTTATACCGTCTGGCTCATTTACAAAAGCTATCTTACGTCTCAAAGAAAAGGCACTGAAAGCATATTTCAAGATAAGGGAAAATTTATACAATTCATCATACAAATGTAGTCTGAAATTATTCAGTACACTTATTCAACCAATCTTAAATTATGGTTGTGAAGTATGGGCCCCGTATTTACTGAAAAGCCTTAATGATTCAAATTTCCTTACTGTATGTGATAAACTCTCAAGCGAAACCTTGCATATTAAGGTTTGTAAACTTATTTTAGGAGTAAACAAAAGAACAACCAATAATGCAGTAAGAGGCGAACTAGGTAGTTTCCCATTGCTCATTATAATGCTGAGTTTATCGGTAAAATATTGGTGGAATTTGAACAAAAAATGTATGAATGGATGCACATCTTTAGTAATCGATGCTTTAATCGATAACAGAAAGATGTCAGATTCCGGAGCATTTACTTGGTCTTCGGGCATTAAGAAGATTTTAACCATGATTCATAATATCGACATTTGGCACAAACCTAACACAATCACTTCTGGTAATTTTCGTAACCTAATTATAGGTAATCTTGAATCCATATACAGTGATCACTGGTCTAATGTTATTAACAACTTCCAGTCTAAACTTCGATGTTACTGCACGTTCAAAGATTCTTTTGATTTGGAAAATTACATTGTTCTTTTTAACCAGTCTCGTAGATCCCTATTTTGTAAATTAAGAGTTAGCGCTCACTCACTCATGATTGAAAAGGGGCGATATGTATACCCGATAATCCCCCCAAATGAAAGGATATGCATGTCATGCAATCTAAATGTCATCGAAGATGAATTTCACTTCATTATGAAATGCCCGCTCTATAATGATATGCGTACTAAAATGATATCTGAAATTGGTGAAATATATGATCTTGATAACTTAGATGACAATGACATTTTCTTGACTATAATGAGGGTTAACGAATTTGATTGCATTCGTCCAGTTATTAATTTTGTAAACTCTGCATTTGAGTTGCGTACATCTTCAGGAGTTTAAATTGTATATGATATATATGTATCTATATTTTATACTTATGTACATTTGTTTGTTATAATTTGTTTGTTTGTTTGTTTGTTGGTTTCCTTATCTTTGTGTACTTTGACCATACCTATATGTTTGGTGAATGTCAAATAATAAATACAAAAAATATCCTATATAGGGGCTTTTGACCCCAGACCCCCCCCCCCCCCCCCCCCCCCCCCCCCCCCCCCCCCCCCCTTAAGGTGACAGATGTAGCATGGCTTTCTGCGCCCCGGTATGTACATGTCTTGAATTGTTATGAATTAGGTCCCCATTTACATGTATACCACGCAGCTTTTAACTGGGCTCGCCACTCGGCGGACATGAGCAGGCTACCCAACAACCGTTACCACTCATTCATAATATGAACATTTAGGACAAGAAACGTTTTGACATCATGTTTATCACCCTCACATTTAGTTACAGGCCAGGGATTTGGCATGTACACTGCCGCGCATAAGTATTTCCCCCTCTGGAAGCTTGCAAGTTATCACTGTGTTGTCCACAAAGTATTAAACCATCAGACCCAATTACCATTTCATTGTGTTCATTGTACATCTTATACAAATAAATTCATGTTTCCTATTCAGATTCATGATTCAAAAGCATTACAATTCATGATTTTTATAGAGCAAGTCAAAATTCCAATGTAAAATCGCTGTAGTAAATCACCTCGTGAATATCAATTAGCTCATTATCGGCACTGTAACGCTATGGGAATTTTCAACTGAGATCAACTGGTGATAAGAAAACTCCACGTGCAGAAATTTATAAATGATAATTGGCATGCGCAGTTTATTGGAATACCTTAGAAGGAACCATTCCAGCTATATCAAGTTATTTTTCTGACGTCGGACTATGTTTTGGCAAAAATTCATCTTTTTAAAACCAAATCATTTGGAAAGTTAAAAAAGCACCGGGGACCCATTGACTGTAAATAAGTATTAGAGTATGGACACTATAAGTATCCTATTCATCTGATTTGAATAGGATAGTCTAGCTCCCTATTGTTTGGGATTGAGAAGAGACGGTGACATAGTAGAAAAAGGATTTATTATGTCTTGGTATGTTGTTTATTGAGCGGTCCTTTGTGAAGATGAAATAGTGGGAAACTCTACTGCTTTGAATCATTCTATTGATAACGTGGTTTGTTAGGTCACTGGAGCAAATAGATCAATGAACTACGTGCATGCACACTTTGTAAATTGTGCTGGTTCTCCATGTTATTTCAGCCCGAATGTATTGAAAATAATTTAGATGTGCCTTAAATAAAGATGAATATCTGCCAAAAACATAAACCGTCGTCACAAAAATAACTCTTTAAAGCTGGAATGGTTCCTTCTGAAGGTATTCCAGTAAACTGCGCATGCCAATTATCATTTATAAAATTCTGCACATGGAGTTTTCCATCACCAGTTGATCTCAGTTGAAAATTTGCTATAGCGTTACACTGCCGATAATGAGCTAATTGATATTCATGAGGTGATTTACTACGGCGATTTTACATTGGAATTTTGACATGTCCGATAAAATCATGAATTGTAAAGCTTTTAAAATCATGAATCTGAATAGGAAACATGAATTTATTGGTATAAAATGTACAATGAACACAATGAAATGGTAATTGGGTCTGATGGTTTAATACTTCGTCGACAACACAGTGATAACTTGCAAGCTTCCAGAGGGGGAAATACGTATGCGCGGCAGTGTATATCTCTATATCCATACCATTTATCGCGTCTCAATTCATCCCTTCAATCATCACTGGATTTATAGACTGAATGACTTTCACCTAAACTATTCATATGGGAAAAGTGTTATATAATAAACCTGCCCATAGTGGGAAGAAAATACCAGACATATTCTCCGTTAACAACGTGAAAACAAATTTTTGGTGACACATTGAGTCATCATTTCACAAAATATTAGATTAGGTTAAAAAATAAATATGTGTACCTTCCTTCATTAGTATCTTTACATCATCATCAAGCGATTTGGGCATTTTTTACTCAACATTATTTTTGTCACAATTGATGCCAAATTAGGATTCTCTGATCCATTCCATACAAAAAAAGTATACTTTTATATACATTCTGAGTCATAGATCAATAATAACAGCACTCACAAAATTCAACAAAAACACTTTCTTAAGTCTCCCCTTTTAAGTGTAGGGTAGGCGTGGGTAATACGGGACCTTTAAGACATTTGCAAAATTAAAATACAAAATACCTGGCTCAAATTTAGTCAAAGTTTGTTATTTGTTATCTACATTTATAAACCTTTATTGTAATAAAAAAACAGAGTCATTCTATGTTTGGTTTGGCTGTTATTATCAAATACTGACGTCATCATAATGCTACACGTGAAGGTAATATGGGACATTGTTTTGAGGACATTGTTTTGGTATGAACAGTTATTTGACATATTTATTTACAGAGTAACTGTTAAAAAACCATAAATAATGGTCCAGTAATCCATTTAAGAGATAATAATGCATGAAGTACATTGGTACAAAAAAGGTACATTGCTACAAAAAAAAAGGAAAAAAAAAAGGAAGGGTAGGTGTGGGTAATACGGGACCTTTAAGACATTTGCATACCGTCATGCTGGTTGTCCCATATTACCGTCACCAATTGTGAAACCACGGCTCCCATTCAATGCACTATAACACCAATGTACACTGTACTAGCGAAGCACACATACAATACATGTTGGACCAACACCTGAAACATGCTTACTAATGCAAGAATTCAGGTCACGCCCCCTTTCCTTTTCTTTACCATCATATTCTATGAAAACACTATTTTTATATTAGACCAAAAATATGGGTGCATTTTACCTTACCTTGACGAGTTGTGGTAATTTTCTGGCTGGTAATTCTTCGGAAGCTTTGATAACAGTCATGAAATTCACTAAGGGTTTGATCTATCTATAGAGGGCGCTATTCAATGTGCTAGTAATGCCAGACGGCTGTAGATGAGATTTCAGTGATGCGGTCCCGTATTAACATCTATATAATATGTTGGAATATAATGTTTAATAATGTATTTAGAGATTTTCATGACGGCGTTGGCCCCTTTTTGTTTTCATTTGAAGAAATAGGAATAGGTAAGGCATGCAAGAAATGTTTTGGTATTGCTTAATAGAATGCATTACTCTTAAAATTGTTTACAAACATGTAAATGCATTTGAATGCAAGAGATGACATGTGCAGCGATTGATTTGATTTGATTGCAGTAATATTTAAAAGCGTGACAGATACATTGCACTGATAGCTTATAATGCAAACTGACGTTAGCGCATGTTTTGATTGAATGTCAATATTACTTAATAGCATGCTTATATTTGGAAATTGATATTAGTTCCAAAACGTTCGATCGATTTATCGCGAATTGAAACTACAGATATAGTAAATAGAAAGCTTGTAAATTGACCGGGAAAACTTATAATATACAGCAGTGCCAATCCATGGTATTTACATTTTACACACAACCCATCATCATTCACATCGCTTGATTGCTATGGAGTCGTTTGAAGAAAATGCAATGTTATGATATCTAATCTAAATCGGTTTCGGTCAATAAGGCCCCCCAAAAAAGTTGTGTTGCCCTCATCCGGCCGGGTCAAAATTCCGAGAATGTGGGCCGGGTTTCTTTTCTTTTTTAAGATTTTTGTCAAGATTTTTTTTTTGTCAAGATTTTTTTTTCTCAAGATATTCTAATCTGTGAAAATTGCACAGAGATGGGCAAGACACCAAACTATTCACCATGGGGTTGAAAATACACCCAGTAAGCGTTTTTCTTAGTATCTTCACACATGTTGAATGAAATAATAGGTGTAAAATCGTTGATTTGGTAAAATTATAAATAAATAAAAAATCCGGCCGGCCGACCGTCCTTCCCGATTTTAGGCTTGTGAGGGCAACACAAATATTTTTTGCCTAAGAGACGTATGAAGTATTGAGATAAGTGTTATTAAAATGATGACCGAAATATATAGCACAAGTCTTATAATTTAAACTTGAACATTTTACAAAAATATCAATATGTATAGGAAATACATGAAAATTAGTAAAAAACATTAAAAAAACCATTAGTTTACCTATACTTAAAGTAAACTGATTTAAAATAAGGTGTTCATTATATTTGGCCGATAATTCTGATTGAGCACTTTTTTGAAAAAGTATCTCGTTTTAGAAAAATAAGCAAAAGGGTAATTTTTAGTTAATTTGCTTAATTTATGTTTCTTTTATCTGTAACAGGTTAAGGTAAATAGGCAATTACAATTGAAAGCTAAAACTTTGGAGGAAAGTTTTGCTTTGATTCATGACATAAATTGCCCGCTTAGAAGCGCTATTAATTCGCTCTGGTAAACCTATTGTTATCAATACTACGAGAGGATTACCCAGTGCATATATTTAAATTCGGGGCTAACTGCATGGGTAAGTTTCCATTATGTTGCAAATTATATCACTACCGGTTGGTTGCACACGAGCAGGATGTCATACCAGCTTGGATGGAATATCGAATATTTAAAGTTGTTGACGGTTTTTAGGGCATCAATTTATAGCGCTGCTAAGCGGGCCTTGTAACCTAATGTAGAATTCAAATAATTGTTCGGTGCCGACATTTAGAAATCTCATTTTGGGGGCAAATTCAACAAAATGGCCGCCAAGGTCAAATGTCACATATTTACTTTTTTGTTATATCTAAAAAACCGAACAAGGTATTAACCTTCTGAACTATAAAATGTTTTCCTTGATGTGTCAGCTTTCAAATGCAATTGTCTATTTACCTTTTTAATTACAGATAAAAGAAACACAGGCAATTAAGCAAAGTAACTACAAATGGGAGTTTGGCTTATTTTTCCAAAACGAGATAACTTGTCAAAAAAGTGCTCAATCAGAATTATCGGCCATATCCATCATAGACACTATTTGAAATCAGTGTACTTTTATCTTCCATGGTTACAAAAGTATAGGTAAAATCATGTTCTTATGTTTTTTCACTGATTTCCTATACATATTGATATTATTGTCTAATTTTCAAGTTTTCATATTGCCAAACCTTTGCTTGATATAAACACTTCAAAAGAAGTAAGTTCCCCTTGAAGGTTTCGCTTATATTTTCAAAAATATCCATTGGGTTGAAATGGGTTTTCTGTCAAATTGTTATGAGGTTCATACCAATACTTGACCAAAATTTCAAATCAACAGGTTCTGTCATGCTTGAGTGAGCTTGTATTGAATGACAGAATGTCCCATTTCAAAAGTTGTTAAAATAATGTTTAGTAGTGTGTGTATCCACCACGTTGGTGTATCAATTGACGACATCGATTTCTCATAGTGTTGATGAGGCGCGCTACTCGATATGGAAGTCCAACTCTTGTTGTACCAGATTTGCAAGAGATCATGTACGATGGTCAAGACGGTGGGCACGTGTTGTATTCACCGATGAAGTGCGTGTATATCTCCGGCCACATTGACAATAGGAAACGTATGTGGCGTCGCCGAGGGGAGCAACATTTTGAAAGTTGTGTGGTACCTGTGACAGCGTTTGGAGGAGGCCGTGTAATGGTATGGGCGGGCATCAGCAGTTGAGGGAAACCCGATCTCGTTCAAATCAATGGGAATCTCAACGCCATTCGATATGTTGGCGAGGTGCTGCGACCACATGTGCTTCCCTACGCTGGAGCTATAGGAAATGGATTTGTCTTGATGGACGACAATGCGCGCCCACATAGGGAAAGAGTTGCTGATCAGTTCTTGGAAGATGAAGGTATAGAGCGTTTGGTTTGGCCCGTGAAATCCCCAGATCTCAACCCAATCGAGCATCTGTGGGATCAGTTAAAGCGGGCCGTGGATCGTAGAGTGGGTGATCACACTAATCTTGCTAACTTACGTCTTCTGGTACAACAAGAGTGGGATGCCATCCCACAGCATCGAGTGGCGCGCCTCATCAACACTATGAGACGTCGATGTCGGCAAGTTATACAACAACGCGGTGGATACACCCGCTACTAAACATTATTTTAGCAACTTTTGAAATTAAACATCATTTTAGCAACTTTTGAAATGGGACATTCTGTCATTCAATACGTGCTCACTCAAGCATGACAGAACCTGTTGATTTGAAATTTTGGTCAAGTATTGGTATGAAGCCCATAATCATTTGACTGAAAACCCCATTTCATTCCAATGTATTGTTTTGGAAATATAAGGGAACCCCTAAAGGGGAACTTACTTCTTTTGAAGTGTTTATATCAAAATTATGAGACTTGTGCTATATGACTAATTTAAACTATGGCCTTATCACTTTCGTGAGGTTTATGGCCTGTTGCACTGTACTGCGTATGCCGTTTAATGCTGTTCAAGAACGTCGCATGTGCCTATGATGTGCCGAATCAAATGTTAACCACCTACGGAGCCAATGTTATGTGTTTACTAGGGAAAAACCCTAGTGAATTATGGCTCTATTGCCACTTCGTCCAATGCCATTTCGTCCATTAACCAGTTCGTCCAATGGCATTTCGTCCAATGCCATTTCGTCCATTAGTCACTTGGTCCAATAACCACTTGGTCCAATAGCCAATTCGTCCAATGTCATTTCGTCCAATAGCCACTTCGTCCAGTGTCACTTCGTCCAATAGCCACTTCGTCCAATAGCCATTTCGTCCATTCCCACTTCGTCCAATAGCCATTTCGTCCAGTACCATTTCGTCCAATAGCCATTTCGTCCATAGCCATTTCGTCCATAGCCATTTCGTCCAATAACCATTTCGTCCAATAGCCATTTCGTCCAATAGCCATTTCGTCCAATAACCATTTCGTCCAATAGCCATTTCGTCCAATAGCCAATTCGTCCAATAACCATTTCGTCCAATAGCCATTTCGTCCAATAGCCATTTTGTCCAATAACCATTTCTCCAATAGCCATTTCGTCCAATAGCCATTTCTTCCAATAGCCATTTCGTCCAATAACCATTTAGTCCAATAGCCATTTCGTCCAATAGCCATTTCGTCCAATAGCCATTTCGTCCAATAGCCAATAAATAATTACGTGAGATAAATAATAATCATTACTAGTTACGAAAGAAGGCCCTTTGAGTGGATGGACCACAGAAAATTACTATCAACTGATGATCTTAATATCCTAAGTTATTGCTGCAGCGGTGAATGGTATTCATTCGCGCCAATGGTGTCGCCGGGCCCGAGTCAAGTACATGTACTATCAAATTGGAAGCTATAATATTACGAACATGTAATAATGCATATTAAGGAAATGAATATTCAGAGCGCGCATGTGCTAATAAAAGTTTAAATGTCCGCAACTAACCACACAATGGTATGGTATTTTGACCAAAGCGGTTGTGGGAAAGTAAGAGTTCTTAGCATTGGCGTAGCCAGGAGGGGGCCTGGGGGGCACGTGCCCCCCCCCCCCCGGGTTCCCAGGGCATTCAAAACGGCTGAGAACCTACAGTTCTAAGGACGCGCTGCCCCCTTAACCCCTGCTGGAGCGAGTTTTGCCCCGGGCCCATGGATGGACCAAACGCCAATTTCGTGCCACCCGTGCTACGCCCATGGATATGGACTTCCCAGGAGGCAGAAAGCCGTTAAGAATGTTACACTGGACAATTTTAAGTGTTAGAAATGTCAATTTTTGCGTACTTCGCGCATTAGTTTCAATGTTTCATTAAATACAAGCTTGGCAAGATTACAAGCTTGGCAGATTCAAAAATATCAGAAATTTTAAATTTTAATTTGAGATCCATATCATTATTTACTTTACATATTTGAATTTCTCATGAAATTACCCATCCGATGATATATAATTGTTCAAGGTTACTACGTCGGTGGCTAGTGAATATCTCCAATTTTTATTTTATATATTTTTAGAATTTTCAGAAATATTTTTTAAGGATGTACCCTTCTCTGATCTAAACTGCATTTCTAAATTCCTCTAGTTCCAAGCTTTCCAAAAATGTATACTTTTGCTATCATAGGTTGAAAACTTTTTCTGTTATAGTCCTTTTTATAAATCTGGTAAATTGAGGCTGACATTTCATGTTGACTGTGTAGCGAATAGGAAGAAAGTCGATGATTTTCTTATCCATAATCAATTAGTTGTTACAAATAGTTGACAAGTCTGTTGAACCACATACTTAAAGTCTACTAAATATCCTTTAAAATGGGACCAGAATGGTGTTTGTAACATTAGGGGATGACAGGTTATGGTAAAAAGAACAAAGCATGGGATATTCCCCATTGAGTTTGTACAGGCGGCACCCCTTCCGGCGGCACCCCTTCCAGCTCCACCCCTGGTCCCTAAACTTCAAACAGCTGTTGCTCCTTTCTGTATTAGCTATACCAAGGCCATTTTGCAGGCAGATAGCTTGTTATTAGGCCTTTAAAATGATACCAAATTTGTTGAGATAGCTATATAATTGTAGTTTTAAAAATATTTAAGGGGTTTGGTGCACGCGCCTCAATACGTGCTGTCTTTCAGCTGAAATGTTGTCGAAATCTTGAAAGCGACATTCTTTTCACTACGCATGAGTTAAATTCACGATTGCGTGAACTGTGAGACGCGCGCATATTTCAAATTGACCACGCGCAAGATTGCTCGCGTATTTTTTATTTTATTTTTGTATATAAAGAGCAAATGTGAACAATAGCCCAACAGACATTAACAAAGTCAATGAACTGAGTGATTACAAATCAAACGAAAGTGGCGTGGGACAGGAATAGGATAAATAATAATAATAATAATAATAATAAAACCATACTTATTGAGCGCATAACACAATTAAGTCCCTATGCGCTATCACAAACAAAAAACAAAAACACACAGTAACATGAGTAACAAATGACAAAACAAAAATAAATTAAACATTAACATTAAATAGGTAAGTTTTTAGCAATGATTTGAACTGTTCAAGAGTGTTGGCGGATTTAACATGATATGGTAAGTTGTTCCAAAGTTCAGCAGAAGCATCTTGAAAAGAACGGCGACCATATGAAGTAGAAGGTGAAGAAACATATGCGCAAGAAGATATTTTGAGCCAGAACGAAGATTGCGAGAGGGCTCGTATTGTTGAATAAGATCTTGCAGATACATAGGAGCAAGAGCTCGAGTACATTTAAATGTTATCAGAAGAATCTTGTAGATAATGCGAGATCTGATCGGTAACCAATGTAAGTCACGAAGGACGGGGGTAATGTGACAGCGAATCTTAGACAGAGTAAGAAGTCGAGCAGCTGAGTTTTGAATCCGTTGAAGTTTTGAGATTTGCGTATCAGGGAGGGCATAAAGTAAACTGTTGCAGTTATCGAGTCGGCAAGTCACAAAAGCATGAATGAGTCTTTCAGTTGTTGGCTGATCGAGATAACGCCGGATTTGACCTATCTTATAAAGAGCATGAGAAGCCGCACGACAAATGTTGTTAACATGAACATCCATCATAAGATCGTTTTGAAGGATAATGCCAAGGTTGCGGGCACTGGAAGCTGGCTCAATGTGAGAATCATTGATTTTTACTGATGAAATCGTAGAATTTTTCCTAAAGCGGGATGTAATATGGAGAACTTCAGTCTTGTCATCATTCAATTTAAGGTCATTAGCTGTGGACCAGGTTTTTATATCTGTCACACAAGCTTCCAGTCGCGAGATTGCACCTACTCTGTCATCATCATTTTTCAATACAATATATATCTGAGTGTCATCTGCATAAGTCATTTTGGAGATACCATGAGAATCGATGATATCTTCTAATGGAGATGAATACATTGTGAAGCCTAAAGGGCCAAGTACTGACCCCTGAGGAACACCCTCTTGCGGAACATGAATCGATGACTCGCGACCATTTATAATGACAGATTGTGAACGATTGGTGAAATACGATTTAATCCATGAAAGTGCAGAACCTGTGAATCCATATTTATTTGAGAAACGCTCTAACAGTATTTGGTGATTTCTGGTGTCAAAAGCAGCCGAGTAATCCAATAGAATGAGAATGACTTCATGACCCTTGTCAGCAGCGAGAAGTAGGTTATTATAGACACAAAGAAGCGGTTTCTGTGCTATGGTTACACCTATAGGCACTCTGCATTTTTCCATATAGGTTGTTCTCTGATAAATAATCTTGTATTTGGCCAGTACATGCACGCTCAACAGTCTTGGCAAGAAACTTAAGATTAGCAACAGGCCTGTAGTTTTTAGAATTTCACGATCCAATTTAGGTTTCTTGATGAGCGGTGTGATGTGAGCATGTTGCAGTGCATCAGGGAAATGGCCTGCTTCTAACGAAGAGTTGATGATTCTAGTGATGATGGGAATGAGTTCTGGTAGACATTGTTTCAGAAGCCAAGTTGGTATAGGATCCAATCCACATGATGTAGATGGCGACTTCATGATGATTTTTGTGACTGATTCTTCTGAAAGCGTGGAAAATTTGGATAACACAGCACTGGTGGATTCAGAAAATTGCACAGAGAGATGATCTTTAGGAGAGTTGTGGAGCTCATCCGTAATACGTTTAATCTTGTCGGCAAAGAAACTAGAGAAGCGTTCAACAAGTGGGATGTCAGATTCAGATGGTAAAACTTTTGAAGATTTTGGTGAGGTAAGTTTATTCACTTTTTGGAAAAGTTGTCGTGAATTACAGCCATCAAATTGCTTCTTATGGTAGTCACATTTAGCCTGTTTAATTAATTGGTTATAGATGTGCGCTTGCTCCAAGAAGATTAGTTTGTGAATTTCAAGTCTTGAGGCGCACCATTGACGCTCACACTGACGGACCTCTTGCTTAACTTTGCGAATATCCTCCGTAAACATGGTAAACCAAGGGGCATGGGGTCTACATGTAATTGTTCGCGTTGTAAGAGGAGCATGCTTGTCAAGTAATGCTGACAAGACAGATTCATACTTGGAGATCAACAAACCAATATCAGATAAAGAAGCCAAAGATGCACACAAAGGAGAATTAGATATATCATCACGAAAAGCGTTGACATCAAGTTCACGAAATGAGCGTGTTTTTATTTCCATTTTGACCGGATCTGGTCGTCCAATGTACAGCGAACATTTGATGGCAGCGTGATCAGATGGCAAATAACTGGTCTTAGTAATATTTGAAACTAAGTTGTCAGATGCGCGGGTAAGAATCAGATCAAGGGTGTGACCATCACGATGAGTTGGACCTACTACATGCTGTTTCATGTTAGCAGAATCAATGATGTCACGAAATATTGATGCCTCACGATCAGATATAAACACCCAAACATAGAGAATAACATCAAAAAAAATAAAAAAAAGAGTTGGAGAGAAAGTGTCTGTTAACACGACATTTAAAAGATTGTAGTCCTTCCGCTTGGATGTTGCCAACAACATTGACTGGAAGACTGTTCCACAGTGGAACAGCTGTATGGATGAAGCTTCTGTCTAAGCAGCAAGTTCTGGCAGGTGGCAGTGAAAGGGCATGATCTGGCATTGCAACACTTGAACGCGTAGCACGACGATGAACATATGGTGTGGGGAGCAATGCTGCTAAATCTTGTGGGCAGTGGTTGGTGTGCATTTTGTACAAGACCGTGGCTGCTGCTACCTGTCGCCTGTGAAGTAAGCTTGTGATGCTGAGATGTGATAGACCAAGCGTCATGAGCTCCAATGATCTTGAGTGCCTTCCTTTGGATGTTGTCAAGCTGGCTTAGGATAGTAGGTGAAGCGCTAGACCATCCTAGTGAAGCATACTCCATTACGCTACGGACTTGTGATTTGTACATAGATCTGCCCAATGCCGTCAATTTGTTTGCTACCTTGCGAAGAGCACCGAGCTTCTGACCAGCCCTGGTTGAGACAGCCGAGATGTGTTTGGACGAAGTCAGCTTGCTATCAATGGTTAACACCCAGGATTTCCAGTTTGTCTGCAGATGGTAGCTTGCAGTCAGCAAAGTAGAGTTCAAGTTGGGATGGGGTTCTCTTCCTAGAGATTACCATGGTCTTGCACTTGGTAGGCTCAAAGGTCACTTTCCATTTATCAGCCCACGCTTTCATATTGCTTAGATCACTGTTAACATGGTTAAGGCTAGCAGCTACTGCTTTGGAGCTGGTTGAAGACTTAATGGGTGCGAAAACGGCTGAATCGTCAGCGTACAGATAGAGCTCGTTGTCACAGACATCCACAAGGTCATCAATGAAGATAGAAAACAGTAGTGGACCAAGGATAGATCCTTGTGGAACAGAAGCATTTATAAGTGCAGTGTTGGATGCTTGTCCCGACATGACGACATTGATAGATCTATAGGATAAGTAGTTGTGTGTCCATGAAAGCAGTCTTCTGGTAACACCCTTTGACTTCAGTTTTGAGCAGAGTCCATTGTGCCATAGTTTGTCGAAAGCTCCTTTTATGTCAAGGGCAATGACACAAACCTCGTCACATTGGCCTAGGGAGTTGTTCCATTTCTGTGACAAAATGTTGAGGAGATCAGCTGTACTGTGGCCTTCTCTAAATCCAAACTGTCTGCTGGAAATCAGATCATTGCTGAGAAGAAAGCGTTGAAGTTGTTTCTGCACAACAGCTTCCATGATCTTGCTGATATTGCTTAGCAGTGAGATCGACGGTACTTTGTTGGGTCAGATTTGGAACCTCTCTTGTGGATTGGAGTGACAGATAATAAGCGTGTAACGTTAAAACATTCGTGCGGAATCTTCAAAATGAAGGATACCGGCTGAAAACTCATTAAAAATTATCCGTTTTAGCGGACTATTCTGTCGTCAGGGAGTAAGTAATACCCAAGTAATAAAAGAGTCAATACTAGGAGAGACGATTGCACAAACAGCACAGGATAATGCAGTACTCTCCTCTCAGCAAATGTTGGATATAGCCTATTGCCGACCTATCAGAACCTGCAATTATACTTCTCGAGAAGAGAGCGTGCAGGGTTTCGGCTGGCAATTATAGAGAAAAATGATATGGAAAAACCACGGGTTAGTCTTGATTTGCAAAGTATATTGTCACACTTTGCGTAGTAAACAGTTAGGGCCTATAACTAATCAATGTGGTATGACATTACAGATAAGCTTTCCTATAAACCTTTATAATTTAGAGACATTTGAAAATACCAGGGTCATTCATTTTTATTAACTAAGGTTATTATTAGGCCTAGGCCTATTATTATTATTCTATATCATTAAATCATGCGCCGAAATTCCATTTGTCTATTTATTACTGCTATGAAGCCCTTTCATTATACATCCAATTTTGAAAACCAAATAAATTGGAATTTCATTTGCAGGTTTTTAAAAAAAAAACACGGGCCCCTTTTCCCTTTCTTCCCCCTTTTTCTTCTCCTCCATTCCTTTTCTTTCCTTTTCTTCACCTCTTTTTAACCCGGTAGTTTGAGCTGTCCTTCCCGGTCAAATCCGCTCCGCCCCCGAGATACGCTTATACTGTCTGTTTCATGCAGATTAAAGGTGTATGTTTTGATCACCTTTTTTTTTGGCTATGATTTTTTATTTTCACATCAAGATATTTTGATATCAGATAAATCCCCATATTTTTATCATTATGTCTGGAAAATCTTAGCGCCAGAAACGTTCAATTTAGACTATAGGCTAAAATGTGGTGAATTACTACAAAATGTGCATGTTAACCACCCGCCAATTCGTGCACTAAGGGAGAGCGGGGCTAGTCCGCCCTCGGGCGAGTCCCCACCACGTGTTTCTCATCACGTGACTGATGAGAAAGTATCAGACTGGTGTAATTAGGTTGCACTGGTCATAGCAAATGAACTATTAAAACTTCAGACCCGGATACATCTCAAATAAGGAGTTATCTTGAATAATTGTTTTTGAATAATTGATTGAGTAAAATTATTTGTCATTAAAAATGTTGCATTAATCTAAAGACATCACAGCGATGGTACTAACTTCTATAGTCATCCAAAAGGTAAGGGCTTTGACAAACCTGCCCCGGCGGCGTTTTTTTTTTTTACTAGTAAACATTTGTATGGGCTCACAGGTAAAATCAGTTGACCTTTTTTTTTTTTAAATTGAAAAATCATTTTATTCAGTGAGTTTTGCTTTATTCCGTATTAAAACGAAATAAATAAATTGTACAAATGTTAACTAGTAAAAATAAAATCGCGCCCCGGAGTGAGTAGTGCGGGGTTAGTTCGCCCTGTTGGTTATTTTCCTTACTCCTGCACTTACTGAAAGTTCTAGATTGATGATATGGGGGTATGTAGCTAAGAAACCTAGCTTTCATTTGGAAATAGGATAGCTTTCTAACTTGTAAAATGAGTCCGCTAAGCAAGCCTGAAAATTAGAGGGCGGACTAGCCCCGCACTTCCCCAGGCAAATTTCCTGTGACCTTGCGCTTCTAAAATAATAACCATTGGAGTTAGGCAACTCAAACTCAAACTGGAATGCAACAATTTTAAGGATGACCTTTCATGCAAAATAGAAAACATCAAGTTGAAAATCGGCCCAGCAATCAAAACATCTACCTTTAATCATTGTACGCACTAAAGTCCCATTTGAGCAAGACCAGATGGGTTTAACTTTGCGTTTGTATGGTATTTTATTTTAAGTGTCATTGATCCCGCCCGTACAGATAGACGTATTTCTATTGGTTAACCTAAAATTAAAAAGGATTTAACATTTTTGTGCAGTTGATCAATCAAACGTATGTAGGCCTATCCTTAGAGAATATTCAAAAATACGTTGGGTGGGCGGGTAACGGTTGGTGGGGTGGGGGTGGGGGGCTAAACAGCTTGAGTTTGCCAAGGGGGGGGGGGGGGGGGCAAGTGTTGAGTACTCAATGAGGGTCACAAAGGCTTGGCCAAATCACATCATTTCATTCAGCCAGCATGCTTATCATGATTATAGGCTTTTTAAGCCTGGCCCGAGCATTTTGCTTGAGCCTGGTCCCTTCAGGACCCAAGCGCGTCGTCCGTATGGACCAACCGTAAAAAACAAACAAACATCATGGCATTTAGTGTTGACATTTAAAATTGCCAATTTCTGCGCACTTGCGAAATAGTTTCAATTTTTTCATTATTTTCAAGCTGAACAATATGGCTTCAAGAATTTTTTTCTGGACCATTTTAGTTAAAATAACCTGAACATTTATGCGCGTATATCGCGAACATTTTTTTATACAGGTTGAAACATTATAAAGCATCTCACCCTCTCATCTTACGCATGATACAACTCTGAACCGAGTGGGCCATAAAAGTCTTGCACTAAATGGGAGAGGGGGTTTTCCGGTTTGTTTATTCGCTTCTTATAGTCTTTCACTCTTCACATGATCATAATTTCGTTGGCATAACTTTGTTGAGATTAATTTTGTGGTTTTAAAAATATTTAAGGAATATGACGGCATTTCACTAAATACTAATACCCATTTTAGGTCTTAAGTTATGGCTGCATAGGAATTAATACATTTATTCAAATTACCCAACCTTGACAAAACAATTACAAAATACAGAATGGAATGTTATAATGTTGTCCAATATTAATACATTACGAAATCACTTTCAAAACATTACATTTTCATATAATTACAGAATCATCCACTTATCTTAAGCCATCGGCTAGACGATATTATACAAAAATCAAATCATCGGCTAGACGAGTATTATGTATTATGTAACACAATCAAATCATAGGCTAGACGAGTATTATAAAACATAATCTACTTATTGCTTTAAAATAAAGAATGAAAATAAAGAAATTTTATTTACTCGCGATATGCAGGATTCTATACATTCATTTTTTGTTATCAATTTATCGTTTATACTAAACCTTGATGGAATGAAAGGAAGCGAGTAATTTTAAAATGTTATAGCTATTTGGTCTGAAAATGGCAGCTTTAGGGACCGTTCATTATTTATAGTGGAGGGCGGGTTGGGACAAATTCGAGACTCTTTTGTCAAAATTACCTCCCCCCTGCAGCTGAAAATAAAAATTACATGACCCCCCTGATAACCAGAAGCTTTTTGCCCCGCCCCCTCCCGCCCCCACCAAAAAACCAAACAACATGTCACATAGCCGGCTATCTTTTCCTTCAGAATTGTTTTAATGGATACGTTGGCAATTTCGGTTTGTGCCCTATCTGAATGGCCAATAATGATATGATTCGCCTCTTTTCATTGTTTGAAATTATACTAATGTCGAGCCTAGCGAGCCAAAAAGTTTGCTATATTTATACATTTTGGGTGGTTTTGTGAGTCTTTAGACTCAAAGTATATAATTCATATCATAATTTAGTTGGCCGCTTTTAAAGAACGCCCCATCGTATATTTGGGCATCTTTGGCCGCTCTTTGATAAAAACTATTTCGGGTAATAATAATTTAGAGATAATTCACCAGGCAGGTTGTATTGAATGACCCGAAATTCTTCTGTGTCCCTCCATATATGCATATAAAAGTTCACATGGCAGCTAATCTGAAACACGGGACTTCTCTCTTTCATTCACACTCATCATTTCACGACTGTCACTTTATTATAAATTAGTGTTGTCCATCATCGGCCCGCACAACAGTGGTTCCTCATTCATTTGATAACTTACCCGCTTGTATGAGATTCAGTAGTGACATTTAAAGTTAACTATTAAAAGACCTGTGTAAACTTGGTCTACTGGCATTTGCAAATGAATTTCCCGGTTTGCGTGGCTGTCGAAGTGAAGCTTCGCCGGACCGTACAACTTATAAATCTCCGCGTTACTAGTTTTTGGCAGTGAACCATGGTTTGAAATACGCGGAAAGAATGACACTTTCCGAATCACGAGCATTTACGGAAAATACCGACATACCTCCAATTTTGTCCCCATGATGGTTTCAAAATGGCGGCGGCATACTGGATCTCTATTTTAAATCTATGGTGTGTACAGTTAGTGGGTGGGTGCGCGCGGTGGGTGAGCGTTTGTCTGAATACGCGTACAAATAAATAAGCAGGCAATGAAGCGCCTTTTCTTTTGCGTCATACGCGGCATTTCACGGCAGCACTTTTTTGAACATTAAAAAAAGGACACTTTTCGTTAAATTGTGGAAAAAGTAAGTCGGTGACCCCCATTTTTTATTTAAGAAATAAAAAGGCCATATACCTGCGCTACTTGCGCATCTTTTTAAAAAAAATCCGGCATAACATTTCAATCTAGTTTTTTTGCTATGAAGCAAAACGTGTAAAAAAATCCGTATTTCCCATAGACCTCTATGTTATTTAGCTCGAAAAAAGTGTTTTTTAAAATCATTCTCGTGGAAAAACGAAGTCGGTGACCCCTATTTTTTATTTTAGAAATGAGTTGCACATCGATGGAACTTCATTTATACGCAATCTTAGCAAACAAGAAGAGTCTTTAAAAAGACAATCATCGCTCAGAAGAGGTAGACTAAAAGCTATATTTAATTAATTATTTTCAATTAATGGACACTCGAAACTTCCTTGAGTTAGGACAAATCGAAATGTTAACGTAAACTATAAACGCACGGTACTACAGTACACATATACTCTCCATGACCCTTGATATGGTAGCAATTCGGCATGCATCATGAATTGGCACCCTATATTGAAAATGACAAAGGTTTATTTATATTTTAGTTGTACAATGAAGATTTTGGTGTCAATTTAATGTACGTATAATAACTATACGTTCCATACTAGCAAAGAAAATTGATGTTTATAATTTCATTTGTAATGAGAGAGTAATTGTTGCTTGAGGTGGTGATTAAGGAGCCAGATTAACGTGAAATACTTCATTAAAGCCCCAGGCATCTAATAGTGGACAAACTGACTGTGAGTCTTATTATATATTATTTACAAAATACAGAATTTATGGTGTTTTCTGATTAAAAAAGGGGCATGGTCAAAATTTCATTTTTACGTTTCTTATCGTTTATCTTTGTTATCATCAACTGATTTATACGAACAATATTTGAAAACACATTTAACCATATTTTTGAAAAGGAATCGGAGTCTACTGAACATTTATATCAAGAGTAAAAGGCATTTAAAACATTTGGTATTGCAGCGCCCTCTATTGCTCAAATGTGTCAGATTGGCAGATTGGCTGGATTAAGCCACTGGTGGAATGAGTAGATGCCTGGGTCTTTAATGTCACCTTTGACAATTTGATATCTATGATTGGATGTTTATATTTAAGTTTAATAGATGTAGTGTAACAAAGGTGAAATTTAATAATAGTTTACTGATTTTTCTTAATCATTGGTTTTAATTGATAATTCTAATAATTAATTGTCCGCACGTACTTTGCCATGATCTAGCTAGTTAAATAACCATTGTAAAGCAATTTACTGGTATGTTTTAACATTAAAATTGTTGAAAATATAGGTACAACATGGCAATGTTTTCATTATTTTTACATGATATGTATAAACCAATATTTATATAATATTGAATGGCTTTGAGGGTGATACAAAAATATAGTGCACGAAAAATATTGCACGAGTTGGAGACGAGTGCAATATTTCTATAGCGAGTGCAATATATTCTTGTATCACCCTAAAAATAAGACATTCAATATTATTATAATTATTTATATATCAGACTGTTTTGATAAAAACTAAATAAGTTAGCCCGAATTGATCTTCTCTGTGAATATATACTCACGCGCACATCTTCTGCGCCGTACACAAAATATTGAACGGCAATATATTTGAATATTGAACGCACATCTGGGAGCTTGGTGCAAAATATTCAATACGCACTTTATTGTACCGTTTGGAAGGCCCATATACATAATAATAATTATTATCAAATATGCTATTTAAAAATGCTAATTTTAATGCTCATAGTGATATTAATGAGAACTGAAAAGTCTATACCGTTTAGTTTTACATAGTTATGGGTGTATCATCGATTCCTAAATAAGAAGATAAACGGATATTTAATGGGACATAATAGTCTACTCATTCGATTATGGATAAGTGTATTTAGCTACACCCTGTATAACATTATGCTTAGTCAGAGCTCTGATGCTTAGTGTTGGGCATTGATGATTTACTTACATTGCAAAATGCCAGTTTACTGCTTATTAACACAAATTATAATAAAATGGAACTTTAATTTGCAAAATATGCTACAAATTTTGACTACCCTGTATAATTTACCCGTTGAAACTTTAGCCAAGGGAACAATGTTTCTCTTTTGAATGTGTATGTTCTATAATAGGCCTAATTAAGAAATGTTTAAACATTTTAATTAGTGGGCCTAATTAATTATGCAAATGGTAATTAGACAAAAGCTAACATACATTTTTAGCTCTCCAAGTGTTCTACCCATGTCTCAAGTCACATCATTATAGGTCATCTCATTAGTCCACAAACTTTTATTTGCATATTTCATGCATACATAATTAGTCATAATTAGGACATTTCATGGCAACTGGAATTGGAAAAAATAAAGAAAATAAAAAGAAAGTTGTTGCCAAAGATGTTGGTATTATGCCTCTTTGACCTACCATATCTCGGCAACCAAATGTCCGATTGAAATAAGAATTTCAGTTCCAGAATTGATAAACCAAGGGCTAGAACATATTATATTTTAAAGGAAATCTAAAAGTTCATCGGCCAATAGAGCCACCTTAAACAAATATAAAGTGATTTATTTTCTCCCATACACTGTCCTTGGTGACTATACCTCAGCTATTATACCTATACCATTACATGATAAAGTATAGATGGAGAGTGTATTTTATCACTGATTATCTTTAGCTGTACAGTCATATAGGCCAGTTCCTGTAAGCCTGCATTGAGAGAGAGTGCAGTGGACCATGACCAGCACTGTTTATATACCACTATGAGCCAATCATTTTTAGAAGACTGATTTAGGTAGCATCTTTTCATTACTGTGATGAAGTTGTCAACATAACCGGCAAAAATATTCGCATGGTCAAAATCGCAAATCTAGCGACGGAGGGTCGTTTTTTACCGACGGTGTTATTTCAGGGGGGGGGTGGGGGGGGGGGGGGGGGGGGGGGGGGGGGGGGGGGGGCTGGCCCCCTGGACACCCCCCCCCCCCCCCCCCCCCCCCCCCCCCCCCCCCCCCCCCCCCCCCCTCTGGGTACGCCACTGCCGAGAAGGGTCCGTTGCCAGATGGAAGAAACAGGAACATAAAACCAAATCTTGAAGTCAACATTTTTACTTCGAATATTATATTCATAATATATAATGATCATTAATTCTACTACAGTAAATCCCTGACTGAATGCTTATGCTTATTAAAACTAGTCAATCCTCTTTTGATGTAGTGGACAAGAAATCCTTCGATTTGAAGTGTTTATAAGCGAGCTTCAAGGATAGTCGTGATTTAATTCTTTTATCATATCCAGTAGGCGATTATAAATAACATTCCTACACAAATCGGCAATATTAGCATGATACTAGGCCTATCACAAAGACTCATACACATACTATTATGTTAATTTTAAAGCCTAACCTATGCGGACGTACTTATAAAAAGGACCATTATTAAATAACTATCTATGCTATAATTTGTATTACGGAAACAGACATGCCACGTATTGGTGATGCACAATTCGGTATTGCAATAGGCTGCCACTTCTCTATCATCATTTGGGTTGCCCTTGCATGAGGATTTGAGAGTTAGGTGCCCTTTTTCGTTTTTGCGAAATTGGTGTCCCTGAAAAGAGCTTTATAAAAATAGGTTGGTTTGAAAGTTGGGAAAGTTGGCGACCCCGTTTCCTATGAGCATGATGAGAGAAAGAGCCACCAATATAAAAATGATGTTTTCATCAATCTACGGTAATAGTAACTCGATGATCATGAGTACATGAAAAATGTAAAGTAAATGCATCAAGGTGAAACAAAAAAAAACAAGGATATTATATAATATAAAAAATATAATAATGATAGGTCAAAGGTTAAGTACTAAGAGATAATAAAATCCCAATGTATGTAATAGGATTTGGAAAATGACCAAAATGGCATTAATAAGAGGGATTGTGCCGGCTTAGTCAAGCATCATGGATTTTTGCATTCATGTTGTTTGGCTTATCCCTGTTAATTCAAGGGTTTATTATCGGTTTGCATTAGCACGGGGTTTTTTTTTCGGGCCGGTTTTGAGTAAACCACATTACTTCGTCGTCTCATATTTATTAAACTAATATCTCTACCAATAATGGGCTTAATTGATCCAACTTTATACCAAAATGTACCTTCATAATACTACGTACCTGATACATACATACATACACACATAATCTTTATCCACGATACATAGGTCATCAACTTAACAGCTGTTTTTCACTGAGGCCGTGATAAAGTCAATATAATTAACATTTTATATAATAACTCTAAGATTACATAACATATTTCTTGAATCTTATACAGTGTAATAATAATAAAACAAGATTACAAAAATTGAATTTTAAGATATCGATAATTCCAACTGACATATGGTGTTCAGGTAGTCAAAAGAAAATTGCG
>CM069447.1:64958093-65003389 GCA_035610835.1 Ophiura sarsii | reverse complement strand
CATAAAAATACTGTTTTTAAGGATATATCCATCATTAATGATCCGATTACATCATAACTGGTGTCAAATGAAAGGTGATGGTATCAGCTAATAGGCCTATATGTTACCAGTATAAGCGAATATAAATCAATAATAACACAACATGGGTGAAAACATCAATATTTAGCATTTTTGGACTCAAATTCAAAAAAGCTAATTCATTTAAGTTTTACATCAACTTAAACGTGACGATGTCAGCTTTTATATGAATGGTACTATATGACCGAATATAGATAACATTTAACACATTTTAAAAGTAAAATACTCTATAAAGTGTTTTACAATTTTAACTAAATCTGAAATTGCTAGTATAACATTTAGCCAATGTGATAATACAGGGTGTATCAGAATGATCCATACCGGGTTTCAAAAATATATTAAAATATAAAACAAATAGTGTTTCAAATTTAAACACTTGCGATATGATGGTGGAGATGTTTCTTACGTATTCTGTTAATTTCATTGAGATATCTCTTTTTGTTCCGCTGTGGCAATACATAATCGAAAATTAATGAAAACCGTATTTTCATATTTTGGCTCACATAATTCATCTTTACAGCTATTCTCCCTAGCACTACCAGCATTTCAAACAATGAACCCACACCTCATAGGAAAGGAAGGTTAAAACCACTCAAGCTTTATAACAAATCCTGCCTATTCAATCAAAGCTTTGTTTCTTTGCACACAACAATCGATTGTTATCAAAAAGCTAATTCAAATAAGAATTGGATCATTTCGACAAAAACTTGAAAAATCTATTATCGTTACCAAAAAGTCTGTATTTTCCATCAAAAATGTCCGATTTTCAAAATCTTAAAATTCCTAAGAAAGCTGGAGCAAGATATACATGTATGAAAACAGTTTGGACAATATCAATAAAGTTTATACCAAAAAATTGTATTACCTCGGATAGATCAATGGGCTATTCCAGATAATAATGAACCTCCCTATTAGGTACAATTTTTTATTTTTTTTAGTCCGGAATTCCATGACTCCCTCTATGAAAAGTATCAAACTTCAAAAAAGTATGAAATTCCAGATCAAACTTCAAAAAGAAGTATGGAATTCCAGATCAAACTTCAAAAAAATTATGGAATTCCAGATCAAACTTCAAAAAAGGTATGGAATTGGCGGGGAAAAAGTCTGGAATTCCGATGTCCTCTATATAGGGGGGGGGGGGGGGTGAAAAAAGTCTGAATTCCAAGAACATGTGCCAAAAAGGTATGGAATTCCATTGAAAAATTGGTGGGGAAAAAAGTCTGGAATTCCGATGTCCTCTCATTATTATCTGGAATAGCCCAATCTGAGATACCCTGTACATGTCTGAGAAAACTGAAGTGAGCTTATACTTCTAATTGCTAGAATTTCTTATAATAATGGTCAATTTGTTCCAAAAACATTTTCTTCTTCTTAATTTGTGTCGAAATATTGCTTGAAGGATAGGCCCTATATTATACGACGTAAACTCGATTACTGCATGACTGGTACCAAATGAAAGGCAATCATGTCAGATATCATATAATTCGTCGCATTTTGAGTAAATCGCGTTTTGAAAATGTGTTCGTAACCTAACCCCTGATTTGAACCCTGACCTAAAGCCTAACCAAAACCATAACCCTAATTCCAACCCTAAACCTATCCCTAACCCTAACCGTAACACATGTTACAATCCCTCGCTAGTCTGGTTAATGATAAGAAAATAGCGCTTCCTGGTCTTGTAAATATATACGAGGGTTGGTCAATATGTAATGCAAATGATCGTGTTATCATACGCATGAGTGAATCTATTATTATAACGCATGAACCTTTGTCTTTCAAATAATTCACTTTTGGAATTCTACATTGATTTATAACTATGTGCATTAGAGTCAGTACACTTTGGACCCTTTAAATCGTAAACTGTAAAGATCTTTTAAGATACAGAGCAATACCCACTTCCCCTTGTTTGGGCAAACAAAGCCATTTTTTTATTTGGCCTAACAAACATTATATCGTCTCTCCAGACCCTACCCTACAAAAAAGATCTCTTCATCCAATCCATGAAGGGTTGATAGTTTTTCACATGTGGGCCAAAGTTTGCCTGTCTTCCTTTCTCCTTTCTGTCCGTTTTCTTTCCCTTTTCCCTTTCCTTCCCTTTTTATATCCTCTTCTCCCTTTCATCCCCTTCCTTTGCCTTCCCGATTTTCCTTTGACTTCCCCCTGGCCCTCGCCTGGCTACGCTGACCTGATGTGCTTTTGAGTTTTTATTCGCATGGGTATTATAAACATAGCTGATATCATCGCCTTCGGTTTGACACCAGTCCTAATTAAATAAAAGTTTATATATAAAAGCGATATTCTTCAAAACAAAATATTCCGATCTAAAACGAGTAGAAATGACAGTTATGTGATGCTGCACTAAGACCATGAGAAAAACTCAGTTTCGGGACACCATGTCAATCCCCGCCCCTCAACATTTTCTGCCTCGACAGTACCGCCCTCCTCTCTTAATTACTGATTCGACGGCTCCCGTAAGAAAAAAAACCTGACGATCTACCCTACCTGAGAGGTCCGTTTGCCCGTAGAACAGGGGGGGGGGGGGGGGGGGGGGTTCATCGCCTAAACTACAAATTGGTTTAGTCCTAATAAGTTTTTCTCGGTAAAATTCAGATGTAATTTGAGCCGTTTTGTAGAAAATGTGAACAAATGCTATTTCTGTTTGGAATCTAATTAATACATTTCAATTAGCATAATAATTTGGTTTTTTTTATTGTAGTTAAAATGCTAAAAATATAGGTTTTTGGCATCTACATTTAAATGTGTAAATGTTATAAAATTAATAACAATTATTATAATTAAATCATTGGATATATAATTCAGGTGTAATATCAGTCATTTGTAGAAAATATGGAACAAATGCTATTTTAATTTAAATCTAAATTATTTTTTTTACTCCATTTTGTATTCCTAGTTTCTGTTTCGTTTATATGGGTATCATTATAAAAGCGGACATAACCTTCCATTTGATTGACACCAATCATTGAAAAATTGAATATTTGACAAGAAACAATAATTATGATCTTAAACGAGTCGAAATTACCGTTTTACAGTGAAACCTACCAACGATGCCCCGCAATTGACATAAATGACAATGACAACACCCTATTCCCAATAAAGTCAAGTTTAGTGATGAATATTTAATATAATGATCAATTTGGTAAAATAACCTCATCTGCGTATTCCTCATTTCTGTATTTAATCAGTGTGTACACTTTGTACATCTCTTAGCTTTATCTGTATGTAAACAAATGATTCACCAGGCATGAAACCCAGGGAACACGCATTTGAATTTACCGCGTCAGCTGGACATTATGCCATAATAGGTGCAGTCATGCACGGTAACACACACAAGTCCTGTGTGGGTTCATTAAACCAGTCCCCTATAATGTGCTTGTTTATATCCTATATAGGTATGTATAACACCTTGAAATAAAGGGGATTCTGGCTCTGTTGCTTTGTAGAATAAATTGCTATAAAATACAATTTGGATTATCGAAGCATTTTTGTTTTTCCTCTATATTATTTAAATGTTATATGAGCAGTTTTTCAGAACATATTGGACAGATGCTGTTTTGTTTTGAATCTTAAATTAATACCTAATTAAATAACTATTTCGAAATTTGATCGAAAATTGCTACAAATTGATGCGTTTTCAATCACAATTCTGATATCGTGATTTATACTCGCATATATTTGTATCATATTAAAGCTTACATCCTCATCTTTCATTTGGCACCAGTCATGATGAAATAACATGTTTAAAAATAGAAATATTCTGAAAAACAATATTGTGGTGAAAAAACGGATTAAAATGACAGTTTTTGGGCAAAATTTCACACTAAATCAAGATATAGAATTTGCCAACACCCCACATCCTATGCAGTGTCATATACATTTATGATTCCACACGGTTGGCATTGCTCTAACAAAAAATGCCGTTGAGATTTTTTCTGAGCATATTTTTTATGCTGGCAGGCTGTCTGTATCATGTAAAGCTTGAGATGGCAAAGCTCAAGGGCTTCATGATAAGTTGTGTAGTGTTTGCCAACGATGATCCTGCATGCCCTCTTCTGGATTCGTTCAAGAGCGAGATCTTCATGAACAGTAAGCCCAGGATGCCACACAGGGGCAGCGTATTCAGCCATTTGGCGAACGAATCCAGAATATATGGTTACAAGATCATCAGTTGGCAAGTTGAAATGTTTGAGAAGCTTCAGTAGATACAGTCTGGAGTTAGCTTTTTTGAGCACCTCACAGATATGGTTAGTTTAGCGTCAGCGATATTGTAATCCAATGTCATTTCAAATAACCTGAACACGCTTTTAGTATGGGCTGGTTACGACAGATTTTGAAATTATAATTAAAACAATGTATTATAAAATTGAAGTTAATAGTTTGTGTTTGCTTTAATACGAATTGAAACACCATGTGATCTTTTTATTTATGAAAAGATAAGTTTATGAGCTCGACCACATCGAAATATGTATTAATAATTAATTAATTAATTAATGGGTAAATAAATAGATAAATAAATGAATATATTAATTCATTAATTAGGTAAGTTATTAAATCTTTAGACAAACAAATGAATAAATAAATATAATGTATAACATTAATGTTCAATTAATTGAAAATCAAATGAACACATAATTAATAAATAAACCCATCAAGATAGAAGAAAGTTTAAAAAAAAAAAAATCAATATGAATAAATGTCAATTTAAAATTTAAAAAAATTTAAATAGATAATAATATTAAATAAATAAATAAATAAATGAGGTAAAATAATATAAATAAATAACATTAAGAACTTCAATCAAGATTCGAACCTACGGCTTGTTGATTGAGAGTCTAAAGCTCTACCGACTGAGCTATTTCGAACCTCGTGATATCAATGTATTCTTACAATTTAATGTTTCGAATAACACATTACATCAATTTATAGAAATTGCGTGTGGTACAAATTATGTACATTATGCAGCTTCAATTTTCTTCAGTGGGCATTCTGTTAAGAAAACAAACTCCCTTGTAGTAGAAAATAAGTTGAAAATGGATGCCCCTCTCCGAGAGAACCAACATGCAAAATGAACATATTTAGATAATATTTGTGTACATATTTTATCAAAGTCACATCATAGTTTATGTACCAAACCTTTTTTTAGACAGTAGATTTCATGCCGAATTACATTTCTGATAATAAATCATGAATATTTTCTGAGTTACAGGGCGATACGATTCATAATTACTTCAAAATCATAAGTAAAATAAAGTGACTCCAGTGAGATTCGAACTCACGCGCAAAAGTTTCCATTAGACCACCGCCTTAGACCACTCGACCACAGTGACAGTTCCCGATTGCAGTGGCAGAGAATTAACAAATACCAAATACTTATTTGAATGTCGTTATTTCCCAATGACCATAAAATCTGTCTGAGCCGGGGATAGAATATTTTGAAACAACGTGTTATTGCACAAAGGAAACTGATTTTTCTTAATCCTTACAGTTGTAAGTTTGGGCTGATTTCCATTAAAATCCATAAAGGTCCCTTCCTGGTCAATCAATTGCACGAGAACATTATTATATATTATCCCAAAGCTCACGGTAAACCAGACATTATGCAATTCAAATGTTAATCAGTAAATCAAACAGAAAAGTTAATGCCCGGAGTTAATGTCTACTTCACGGAATTATAATCCCTAAATCGATAGCACTGTCAGACATCAATGACTTTATCTAAATACTACATGCAGTATTCGTAACATTATCTCAATCAATAACATTGAATAGAGACTGGCCTTGCGTTACATTGCATCACGGTGTATTTTGATGAGCACCGATGACTCGGGTAGAAAGTGAATCAAAAGAAATCAATCATGGGTCATTCATCGATATTACAGACCATTCAGTTTATTCTTGGGATTGACGCGGGATATTTGAAAGGAGAGTAAACTCACATTATTATGAAATAGGCTTTTTACTTCTGGTAGTTTTGGTGAACAAAGTTTAGTAATTCTAATATCACTACATTAGACGTTGTATTACCTGGATTGTTTTCAAATGAGAATAAAATATAACTTGAGTATATAAGGAAGTACGGAATTCTAAAAATAAATATGATATGAACGTAATTCATTGAGAAAATAAGCTTTGAATCTTACCCGTACTTGTTTCATAGACTTTAAAACATCTTACCATCATGGAATAATAATTCCGTTATTGCTATTCCAATATGTTATCTAACACTCCTATAGATAGTGATATCTGATGGGCTATTTCTCTAATATTTCAACATTTTGGAACATAATGATCATTTAAATATAGCGACGATAGACTGCATCCCCTGTTATTATACTTAAATATTGAAATGAAGCAGACGAAGCAACGCCCTATAGCGTCACTAGGCGGCGTTGATATTGCAGTTTATATCCAGGAGGCGTGACCACAGTACCTTTCCGGTTCATGATTATTCACAAACACACAGTTTGAACGTCGAAGAGGGCGCTCGTAATAATGTCCCATTTTTACCTTGTGTAAGGCTTGTGTTGCATCAGTGGCGTATCTGGGGCCTTTTTTAGGGGGGGGGGGGGGGGTGGGGGGAGGGGGTGTGTGGGGGGGGGGGGGGCAAAGAGCATTTTTCTCGGTGAAAACCAGTTCGACCCTATTAAGTAAAAAAATGCGCAGCTGGGTTGTTTATTCCAGCGAATGACGTTGCATCCTAAGGTAGAAAATGTAACAACATATCTACACGAATCTGGCCATTATTAAGGTACATTTTTCTTTCAAACAGGCTTTTATAATGATATACCTGGACATATTCGTGCGTAGCTCGAGAAAACTTGCCATTTGTATACTAAATTGCCCATCATCTTACCGGGCAAGGGGCAAAGTTGTCATTTAGAAGGGAATTAAGTAAATCCCGTAAATTTTCCCTTTCCTTTTCCCTCTGCCCCCCCCCCCCCCCCCCCCCTGACCCCCGGGAAATACGCTATTGGGTTGCATACTTGAACAACGTTCTGTAAAATGTTGAGTAAATATTTAAGCAATCTTTTTGCAGTGTAAGGTGCAACTGCAAAATCAATGCGATCAAACATTTTGGTTCAGCAGGGTAAAGCTAAAATGAAATGTTGTTGACTTTCATGAAGGCGCTAGAGTAATATTCTGCATCATCCAAATACTGATGAAATTAGACACGGCCAATGAAATATTGGCCATGTCCTTACGAATCCATTACATATCCAAGTCCGTCATTGTTCGCCTACGTATTAAGGTACGTGTGATTAAGGTCATAATGATTTGCCAAGGCCTAGTCAAAAACTATAAAAATAAGTCACGTTTATGTTACATCTGAACTTTAATTAACATTTCTGTGTGCAGAGTTATCAACAAGTGAAATCGATTGAATGAGTATACACAAATCGTTCCTTATTTTGTTGATGAATATTCAAGCTCTCAAGAAATATGTCACTATTCAAAAGAATATTCGTCGTCAAAGTCCTTAGAAAGATAACTGAGAGGCGCTCTTACATGTCCTAGCATGTTTATAACAATGGGCTTTATTTGTATTTGAAACAACCTAGAAACAAAATGAAAATCAAGCCCAATGGAAGTGCATCCATAATCAATAACATTAGTGATGGAAAAGTGTGACTCTCGACTAAGAACAACGTTAATTGGAAAAGTGTGAATCTCCTCTTCTAAGAGCAACGCTAATGGACTTACCGTACAGAGATGACGTTTACCTTGTAACCTGACACCTCAAATTCGCCAAGTGTAGTTGAATAACTCAAATGCAATCAATACTGTAAATCTTAGGAGAATTAGTGAATCGATGATTATTGTGTAAGAGTATCTTGCGGTGACTATACAAATTTTGACAGCGGATGTATAGGGGAGGATGGGGCCACTGGTCCGGTAAAGCATATTTCATGATATAAACGCATAGATATTTATGGAATTGCTATGAAAATATCACCCGTGTAACTGTTTACATATAACATAATCAATGTTAAAAAATATCCAAACAAAAGGCCAATTACCATTAACTACAAATGAACTCGGCACAGACCATTTACCCCATCATTGGGGCAACTGGTCCTATATGTTCCAACGGTTAGAATACACAGAAATCATTGAATGACAACACGGACATTAGGCTGCATTTTCTTTACAAACACATTTCCATATTGTTTAACGTGTAAAAAGGATACATGTCTCACGAAACCGATACTATTGTGATGCAAATAGTACTTTGACAACTCTCGTACGATACGTCATACAAACCACTCACTTATACGCATTGGTTTAGTAGTGCCTATAAGTGTTTAAAAGACTCACGTCATGGCCATTTAGTCTTGGTTTTAGCCCTACAAGCACACACATCTGCCGACATCACTACCAATAATTAAATGCCTTAGTATATAAAGAAAAAAATGCCTTAGTATTTATATATAATAGCTTTTTGTCACTACCCCACTAGTGTTTGTAGATACGATGTGACTTGACAAAAAAATAACTTGAGGCAATTGACTTTTACGGATGCGGACTTGAAACCTGGAAAATAGATAACCGCGCTATAAGATGTAGTAAAGTGTAGTCGACCTGTTGATGTTTACCAAAAAAGAGACATTTTAATTTGAAAGCATGATCGTTACGTAGCGGGGAAATTTGCCGGCTAAAATTGAAATACAACTCTCGTTGAAACTTAAAAGGTAATCGTATAAGTTGGCGCTCAGTTCTGAGCCATAGGTTTTATACAGGTTTTCTATAAATTCACCAATTATTATGAAATGATGTAAGATTATTTATTATAACATCATTTCATGCCAATAAACAATATATGTTGCTAAAATCATTAAGATCATTGTTACATGGCATAATAATTTATTTGAAAATAATTCTTAGCCAGCTACCCATTTATAGTTTAGAGACAGTATCTTGATTTGTAATATAATTTTATAAGAGGTAATATTGGTCAAACTTGGATTTGTTTCTCTTTTTAGCGCACAAAGAATGAGCATGTATTTATTTTTTGCAACAACCGAAAACGTGTACAATCACAGAACACACACAAATACAAACACATAGTATAACGCACTGAAAATACAATCTTCTAATAGAAAGCATATAATTTTTAAGGCGCGACATCTTTTCATTTTTTATGTTATATCAATGAGTGTGCCTCTAGTTTGTTTACTATCCATTACCTAATACACTCTCTAAGGCATTCTACCCAACACCAACTGTGTCATTCTTACGTTACTGTCAAGTTCAATCACGTCAGAAGTTCTTAACTCTACCGCTCGTGTTGGATGATTCTCACTAAGGCCAATGAAAAAGGAAACCTGTTCTACGGGCCAGACCGAAGTTTGTCTGTCTCTTTTTCTTCTTTGTTTAATATTAGAAAACAAAATAAAATGTTTGCACTATTTGTTTGTTGATAAAAAATATATATTGTTGTTGTTGCTGTACAAATTCGAATCCTTATATTAACCGTAATCTTCGCGAACACGTTGACCGACCGTTTCTAATGTCTTGTTCGTCGCCTAAGTTTGAAGCGTTGCTTCCTTGCTGTATGCCTACCTATATCGGTGTTACTATTATGAAACAGTATATTTCACGAAGTCGTTTAGGAAAGCCAATATTTCGATCTGTTTAAAACCATGTATTTGTATAAAATAAAAGTTGCATTTGTGAACACAAAACACAACACTACCTCGTATTATTAAAAAGTTACAGAGCGATGCGATTCCAAATGACCTCAACACTTACTAGTTCGCACGAATTAAGCGAACTATTAAGCGAACAGATAACATATGTTATAAATCGAAAATGGAGAAAAAATATCTTATAAATCCCGAAATTTGTAGCATATTTCTTTATGAGTTTTAATAAAGTTGCGTGGTGATGTTTTTTTCATTACTAAGACGCGGTAATTATGGTTGGGAGTCAAACTTAAATTCATTAAAAACTAATTCAAGTAGAAAAAAAGAAAGATGGGATAATATAGCTTTAAACTTGTATCAATGGTCAAGGGAAAGAGATGTATGAAAACACACACTATCTTATAATAGTGATAGATTTACTTAACGATCACGTGGGGTCAATTAAGGTCATATACGTGACTTTGAAAAAAAATGTAAAACAAAAAAAACCTTTGTTGTTCTTTTTTTTTTAAAGTTACACGGTCGGGACTATAGTATATAGTACACGGTCGGTCGGACGTGGACAAAAAAACAACTTTTTGATGTTGGCCTTAGCACCATTTATAGAAAATTAGTCACTTTTCAAAAATTACATTTTCAATACACTATGCAGAGAAATAACACCAATTGTTAACAAGCACATAATCCGTATCAGTCCCGCGTTGATCACTGTGCATTTCCCTTCAATGAGCGGGCTAATTCAGTTTCCATGGCCCGTCCATTGAAACCAAACATTATCACCTCTGGAAAAATGGTAGGTTCCGTTGCTAATGTTATTGTGTTGTTTGGGGGCATTACGGTAAGGACCAATAAAATTGGGGGTCAAGATAGATTGTAGACCAATCAGAGGCTTTATGGGTTAGGCTGCCATGTTTGGTTTGGCGTAAATTTCATTCTCTGTCAAGATAGCATTGAGAAAGGAGCAGTCAAATTTGTATGCGGATATTCTTTGCCGTATTCAATCGAAGCTTCGATATAATTCAGCTGGGCGAGCGAACGGTTCGCCAGGTAATAGATACAAGATTACCAAACGATAATGCATGGAAAATACATGAAATAGTACAACTCATTCTAATGCATAGAAAATAGTACACATTTGTCACATTGTTTACAACGAACTGTTAACTCGGCGTCGCGTCGGAAAGGTTGTAAATTTGTCCCGAATTGTAGCAGAATTTGGCAAATGGCGACTGGTGGAGTGTTATCAGCAAGTTCTTTACCGTGTGAGTTAGCATCGACTGTGATTGCGGGTTTGAAGCAGCATTCTACTAATTACTCCTGGCAATACTGGAGGTAAGAAGCCTAGAACTTAGAAGGGTATTTAATGTACAACCTCAAATATCAGTGTCATTACAGCTAGTAGTAGCTATGAATCATAGCTCTCTGTCTGAAATGAAACATCCGAGTCTGCGTCGGAAAATGTTGTGGATATTTGCAATTTGTCTGAGCAAAATTGTCAACGTTTGCTTCAGATATCATATTATTTATGGTACGAATCTGTAGCTTGGTTAAATATTTCATCATATTTCAATTCCCAAGAAGACATACTGTCTGGTATGGGGACTTGGCCTATAATTACCGCTCATTAAAAGAATAACGGTACAGGCTTGGTTTTGTAGCTAGGTTACCCAAACGTGCTGGTTGGGTCGCTCACATTTTATGAGTTTTGTGGGGTTTACTTACCGGTTCCGCCAGGTTGTATGGGATCATCAGTTGGTTGGTATGAATGTTCAATTCTGTATATTAATAATATATGGTTCGGGATGAAACATCATTCGCCCGAAGTGTAAATCCTCATCGGAGACGATAATCGCATTATCACACTCAAAAGGAATTTTGCATTCTTCATAATTGAAGGGAAGGTTGCAGTGTAATGATGATTTTCTTTTTCTCTTTTGTCTTATGATAAAATACGTCTTTGCAAGTACAACGGCATCAAGCAGCTTGAAATTGCCAGTGACAACGTAAACATCGGAAACTTCCGCTAAGGCTCTGAGGAGGGCTATACTTTACGGGGCGACTACTCCAGGGCATGAACGGGTACAATTCGCCGATATTATCTTCAACAGTAAAAGCCGGTTTCCTGGAGGCGCTCAAGTGGTGGCAACTGTACATTTGGTGAGCAAGTTATAATTTTCCACTTGTATAACAGTTTCACTTGTTTCCTCCATAACCGATCGTAATCGATCACAGCACTAACTTTGGGTACCATTATCTTATTAGAGGTTGGTAGTTCCTTTACACACTATATTCCAGGGTGTTAATACTGATGGGTTATTGTTGTTTTGGTCCAATAGGTACATTATTACACATTGATACTTCGGACGAGTGCACTATTCATGACCGGTTACTACGTAATCTGTCAATTCCTTGTTGATAATCATGTCTAGTAATCGCCTGGATTTATACTTGGGGGGTTTAAGGTAATATTGTTACACAATATCAATAGGTGTTACAATGGTGCTTGTTGCGGTCCGGGGTTGCGGTCACAGATTTAATAAACGATTTGTGTTGGCTAGCATATTGATTTTGAAGTGAAGGGATAAGCGCCCATTCATACCATTCATGCGCAGTGATCCAGGTCTGATACTGCATAATTGCTTTTCACTATCGAAGTGATTATGTAACTCCCTGGTAAATGGGTCACGCACCTTTATTAATGCTAGCACATCCATTGGTTTTATGTAGCGATCTTTTCAATCAGTGTTCAGGATTTGAAAGCGTGATCCAATTGATATGGCAATAATTGGTTTACATTAGTCCTCTAATCCTAAATGTCATAGTCTTTAACGGAGAGGTAATCCGTTGTCGGTTTGTGCGCACACCTGTATGAATAAAATGTTCCGGAACCTGGGTTATTATAATAGGTTTTGACAGTATATGGCAGCAACTATACTCTCCGCTCGCATGATACTTTCATATAATTGATATGGGTTATCGATGGAGGGGTTTATCGCTCGGCTAGTGAAATTTAAATATATATAATTTATATACACGCATTCAACGAGGCGAGTGAAAATGGTTGATACTGACAATAATAAGGAACCATGATTAAAGGCTCTATCACATTGCCGATCGTTAACATTATTGTTTTCTTTAAATCCTATTAGAGATCATCCTTAGCTGAGCGTATGCGATAATGCCACATTGGTATAGCATAATGCCACATTGGTATAGCCATGGATTAAGTAAGCATGTCTGTTGCCGGGAGTTTTTGAACAGGTGCACGTATCAATAATATTGAATTTGGATACATTAAATGATAAAGTGATAGTTTCATGAGGTTGGCTCATATCGGTTCAATAATGTACCATATTAAATCACAGGATCACAACAAACATGGCTTATAAAATTTGATTGTCTTTGAGGCATTTTTATCATGAAGTGTGGCAATCATATGGCAAAGTTAATTAGATGTTTGGTCAAGTTAGCCTTCAATTGCGAGCAATGTAATTACCGGAGGTTAGCGGAATATTAAACATTATTGTTTAATGCATCAGATTTAATTTGTCACTACAGGATCGGTATTGGGTTGTGAACATCCGTGGATTGATGTAACCTTTGGGGTTTGTGAACAAGGTGCATGTTCGTATCATTACTTGCGAATTTAATCGGCTGTCAATGAATGTGACGTTTCAATTATGAATGTTACAATGTTAATTCATGACCGGGCGAATACGACGCATGGCCTTCGTTTGGTTGATCTTGATCGATACCACATAGCTTATAGAGATACTCACTGGTCCATCCTTATCCTGATATTCGAGGGTTGATTTATATTGGTATTTCTGATCTCTATCTTCAACACTTAGTATTTTGGTTGAAATGTTGTTGCAGTGAGTCTATGCTTGTACGTGTTGGGCCCGACCGTGTGTTTGATTACGCTCATAAATGTTCGGGCGGCTCTTTTATTCAGTATTGGTGGGTTCGGGTCAGGACCAATTGTTTGCGCAGTTCGAAGTGTCCTATATCCTAATTATTATTATCCTGATTGGAGTTCGATTTGGATTGGGTTATTGATGGTGAATAGCTTTTTCCGATACATACAATCATGTATGCATCTATCGATACTAGCACTTATCAAACTGCTTTGTACATTTCACGGACATAAATTATGCTAATGAGCTCATTAAATGACGTCACTCACATCATCGATATTTTCGTAACGCCAAAATTGTAGGGTTGAAATTCTAGGTCGAGTAAAATGATGTGCTTATTTGTTGTCTGTGAGCGTTTGTGATTTTTTTTCCCGTATTGGAGTATTTTTATTGAAAATAGACAGTTCAAATTAAACGTTGGTTCCAAGTTCAACTGACAGCACATGTATTGAAGTCGACAGCAACTGCAATATGCAGGCAACATTTGAGAAAAACGATGCCCGACTTTGCAAGAAAGTGTACGGGTGAACATGACAAACCAAAACAGTCTAGTAAGTAACCGCCTCCGTGGCGCAATTGGTAAGCGCGTTCGGCTGTTAACCGAAAGGTTGGTGGTTCGAGGCCAGCCAGGGGCGTTGTTTCTTTTTGCATTTAATGCAGATCGACATATCACATCACAGTAAAAATTTAATGTTGACAAAATCACAGACCACTTACACAAAAATCGCATCTGCGCATGCTCCTGTCGTGATCGAAATCCAACACACAAGCAATGGGCGAGTTTTATAAGTGACTAGGCTGGAGGTTGATTGTGATTTGGGTTATAGTTGAGTATTGTAGCGATTAAGCATTAATATAATTGCATTCGCGATAATGATTATTGTAATGGGGATGGTGATTGTGGTTGTAGTCGGTTTCTGATTAAGACTATGGGATACTATTTGAATATGGTTATTCTCGTGATGACAGGATTGGGATGATGTTGCAAGGGCGATTGGTTGGGAATTTGGTTCAATTTTCATTATGAGAGCCATTTAATTGTAATTATGGTTTTGATTATAAGTTTGGTGTGAATGGGGAAAACCGACCAGTGGGGGCAACTGTTACAATGGTAGTGGAGGGATTAATGTATTTATCTTCTGCCAGTTGCAGCCAAGACTGGATACCTAAAGTCAGACCAACACACGTGTTAAGTGTTTACTCGCTCAGGTTGGCGGGGGCCAGTGTCAACAGTCAAATTCTCGCATACTTTGAATAAAAATTCCTTTAAAAAGGAATGGGCGCTCAAGTGAACATGCTTCATTTGATTATTTACAATATATTAAATAATAAATCTAGATAAGACTTCTTGATTAATTACAAATTATATTAAATATAATAATTTGGTCCTGAAGAAGTCGGGCTAATCCTAGGGTAAAACTAATTGGTCTAAGCCCAGAGCACGTTAGTTTACAAAGCTAAGTGGAAGCGGCCACAGCAACCGCCATGGCGGGCATGTTTACGTCTGACGAGGAAATAAAGATGTGAGGAAGATGGGGATCTTCAATTTTTTGTTATAATTTGTTAAGGCTTTTTCTTTGACTAGTTAATAGCTTCCAGGTCCTATAATTTCAGGTAATTCACCTTTAAATGGATTCGGTAGTTTCTGGTGTCTTATCAAAATACAGTTGGTCAGGGCAGCCAGGTTAATATAGGTGCAGAATTCGGCAGTATTGTACCATAATGCAGCTAGCCACTCATGCAAGGGTCAAAGTAAATTTGTATTTCAGATAGGTATCTGAGAAAGGTCTGGGTATTAATATAGTTGGTCTAAGGAAGGACAAAGTTCGATGGAGGCTCATGCATACTCGTTATATTTTGTACATTGTTATTTGTCGAACTTTTTACTTGGGCTTGCCCAAATCTTGTTTTTGTTCTCATAATAATCCATACAGGAACGTATTGGATCATTGGTGGTAGCTATACGCAGACAATCCATAGCCCGTGGCGGGGTGCCGAGTCAACTCGATGGTTTGGTCGGTGTGTTGAAAGTACTTTCCATCACCAACCGGTTAGTCACGAGGTTTCGGAGAAACAGACGGGACGCTTATTCTGACGTATACTTTGGTTCATACGATAGTCTCGACATTCCGGAAAAAAGGTTGAAAACTTTGTTAAGAGAACATTATGCTAATCTGCAAATAGTTTCTAATTGATATTCGTTCGTACAATATACGCCCATGCCGGTTCTGGTATCCGGAAATGTGTCGAATCTGTCGGGGGGGGGGGGGGGGGGGGGGGGGAGGGAGTATGTAGATTCCTTGCAGTGAAGTGGCAACTTCGCAATAGGGCAGCTCACCTCATGCCAAGTCAATACAAGGAACCTATGTGGCAGTTTTTTTGTGAATTTTATAAAATGTCACTTTTAAAAAATATATTACACATGTAATACAATAAGTAAATCGCGTAGTAGCCAACTTATGTTTCATTAAAGAATATAATGATAAGAAAGGTTCAGCCATTTCATTTTACCATATATCATTTGCTCAAATCCGTGGCAGGTTAATGTAGTATAACAAATCAATGTAATTCCTAGGTATTCACTGGGGGGTTGGTGACCGTTTGAGTAGTTACTTCAGGCGAACGAGTTGAAATGTTTATACACAGGTGATCCAGCGGTGAAGAAGAGTAAACTAATTATTTGGGATGAAACACAAAGATGTTGTGAACATCCGGGTTTAAAAGAAATGTAATCAGGCTGAATTTGGATACATTCACAAAGGCATGTTGTATGAATTAAACAATTTATTTTGATAAACACAGCTTTTACTTCTAAATAGTCTCTGTGAATATCGTGGTTAAAATAAATGTAATCTAGCTGAATTCTTATTTTGGATGAACAGAACTTTTACTCCGTGGTAGTTACTGGGGGGTTGTGTCGCCTGTGCGACCGCATCGGGCACGACGTTGTGAACATCCGTGGTTTAAAATAAATGTAGAGCTAGATTATGGTACATTCATAAATGCCTGTTGTATGTTGTAGGAAATAAAATGTGTTTCCTTCTTAATGCCCGACATGAGGCACAAACAGATCAATGTGTCCTTGTTTAATTTTTCCATGTGGTGATAATTCAGTTTCCATGGCCCGTCCATTGAAACCAAACATTATCACCTCTGGAAAAATGGTAGGTTCCGTTGCTAATGTTATTGTGTTGTTTGGGGGCATTACGGTAAGGACCAATGAAATTGGGGGTCAAGATAGATTGTAGACCAATCAGAGGCTTTATGGGTTAGGCCGCCATGTTTGGTTTGGCGTAAATTTCATTCTCTGTCAAGATAGCATTGAGAAAGGAGCAGTCAAATTTTTACCCACCCACCACTCCCATGAGGTTATAGTCACGTCAGTTAGGGTGGCACGTGAACAGCAGTTTTTTTGTGAATTTTATAAAATGTCACTTTTAAAAAATATATTACACATGTAATACAATAAGTAAATCGCGTAGTAGCCAACTTATGTTTCATTAAAGAATATAATGATAAGAAAGGTTCAGCCATTTCATTTTACCATATATCATTTGCTCAAATCCGTGGCAGGTTAATGTAGTATAACAAATCAATGTAATTCCTAGGTATTCACTGGGGGGTTGGTGACCGTTTGAGTAGTTACTTCAGGCGAACGAGTTGAAATGTTTATACACAGGTGATCCAGCGGTGAAGAAGAGTAAACTAATTATTTGGGATGAAACACAAAGATGTTGTGAACATCCGGGTTTAAAAGAAATGTAATCAGGCTGAATTTGGATACATTCACAAAGGCATGTTGTATGAATTAAACAATTTATTTTGATAAACACAGCTTTTACTTCTAAATAGTCTCTGTGAATATCGTGGTTAAAATAAATGTAATCTAGCTGAATTCTTATTTTGGATGAACAGAACTTTTACTCCGTGGTAGTTACTGGGGGGTTGTGTCGCCTGTGCGACCGCATCGGGCACGACGTTGTGAACATCCGTGGTTTAAAATAAATGTAGAGCTAGATTATGGTACATTCATAAATGCCTGTTGTATGTTGTAGGAAATAAAATGTGTTTCCTTCTTAATGCCCGACATGAGGCACAAACAGATCAATGTGTCCTTGTTTAATTTTTCCATGTGGTGATAATACAAATTCAAGGTGTAAATGCATGGGTGAAGGATATGAATGTGAAAGGATTTTTAGGGAAAAGAGAACATGGACCGATTAATTAAATTATATTTAGTCGTACAAGATCTTAATTTTAATCATGTCGGTGCAATTCATTTGAACAATTTTGATTAAGTTTTTTGCAGGCGGACCGGTTGCCCCATACCCCTTCGGTATGGGGCAACTGGTCCGCCTGCAAAAACTTAATCAAAATTGTAAAATACATTTTGAAAGTGAGTTGTTAGTGTCAATAAAACATGACTCGGTATTGAAATGTGAATAGAATATGAAATAATTCACATTCTTTCTAGTTCTTAGACATTTTGGGGCATTTCGGGTCTAATACCACTATTTCTGATATTGAAGGATTACAATATGACATGATATTGCTTTAGCATGGTTTAAAACCTCGGTATTATGAATTACATCTTTATTATATTTTGAATGGTATCTGTAAAGTTATTTGCTATGACGAAATATCATGATTTATGTATTTATCCACTGCTTTTTGTGTATATTAACCGTTGGGTCATCACTGTCATATTGACTAACTTATATGGATACAACTTCCCCTGTAACATGAAAAGCTGGCTAAATATCAAGATGGTTTAGTATAAGTACTAAATGATGATTTTATGAAGTAAATAAAATCATTAAAGAAATTGGTATATATAGACAAATGTATGGGGCGTCTGAATATCACAACCATGTAACCATTTAACTAGGTTCATACCGTTTTATCTAATAAACGTGCAGTCGAAAATTGCGCTTGCTTTGTACACCATTAGTATTACTGCTTTTTACACGTTAACCACGAAAACTGTATAAAACATGGGTTTCACGAGACCTGTATCCTTTTTACACGTTAACAAATATGGAAATGAGTTTGTAAAGAAAATATTGCCTAGTTACCGTGTTGTCAACCAATGATTTCTGTGTATTCTAACCGTTGGAACATATAGGACCAGTTGCCCCAATGATTGGGTAACTGGTCCGTGCCAAGTAAAGTTTTTAGTTAGTGGTAATTGGCCTTTTGTTTGGATATTTTTTTAACATTGATTATATGTTATATATATGTAAACAGTTACATGGGTGATATTTTCATAGCAATTCCATAAATATTTACACGAGCTTTAAACTTTTATATCATGAAATACGCTTAACCGGACCAGTTGCCCCATCCTCCCCTATTTTAGTAAACCATTTATATCACGTTTAAAAAAGTCTACCTTCAACCTATCTCACTTTAACTTTCTACATAATAACCGTGGACGTTGTATCCAGCTTGTTATACAAGGGCAGTATTATTATAACCCTGGCGAAGTTGGCAGAGCAACTTTGTCACCCGGTTGTGAAATGATTACACACAGATACACCGTGTAACAGATTTTTTTATCAATGAAACCGAGGACTTGCCTCAGATTAGAATGGGAATAACATAGCGATCTCGTGTGGGTGGTTGATAACGTGAAATTACAGTTAATCTAACCGAGGACGTCCTCGGTCGAAGGTGTGTCTTCGTTTGGAAGGTGTTTATCCACATTGCAGTCCTCGTTTGCAGGTATTTACAAACGCAAAGATGCCTAGTAAATTACCGTCCAAATGTCATGCGAATTGGTACAAGCGGGCAGTTTTTGTCATGGTCTTTAACTCATTCCAACTTGGGAGCTGGTGGGAACATTGGAAAGATTGTCAGGCGCTACATGTCTTTCGCGTAATAATTCCCATTGGTCAATTATATAGCCTGTTGATAGCCAATTACAATGCTGCTTACTTAATAGTTTATGGTGCTATTTTCGCCGTGATTGTCCTTCCATTGTCCAAAAAGTGATCAAATAATCACTCCTTGGCACTTTTTGGTCAACAATTTAAGTCAAAACTAAAAGAAACATCCATAGAGAAGTGTCTTTAGATGATTTGTGGGCAATTTCAGCAATTGTTACCAAAAACTGATTTTGCTATGTTTGCAGCAGATTTTGAGCAAAAAAGGTGATTTGTTGGTCACAATTATAAAAACACAGCATTTTCAGTGAAATCTTATACCAAAAATGGATTCTCCGCCTCGTTTCCTTTCCAAACATGTATACTTTTCGTATATTATAATTAATAGTAGATGATGTAAATCAGCGATAATAATTAGCCAATGTAAAGTGCTTTGAGACGGTGTTCCACACGGTGTAAAGCGCTATATAAAAACCGACTATTAGTTTTATTATTAGTATTATTATTATTATTAGTTCAAAAGTAAAGCGCTCTATATCATGCTTTTTGGGTTAACAGCCCTTTGATGATTTACAATAGCTCTGACAATTTCGGTTTGAAACATTATGTGAAATATTACTCACAAAGATGTTATATTGGTTTATTTGGCAGACATATGTCTCAGATGAGTTTGAAACGGAGTATGCCTTTACGTATTTAGCCTACACTGTTGTTTATGATACGATACATGTGAGTTAACAATAAAACACTTATCTCCACTCAAAAAAGTTCGTTCTGTAATTCGATTCATGAAAATGGCGGAAACAGTTGGTGATTCTGCAAACGTTGTATAAATCCTTCATGCATGCAGCATAATCACCATGATTTAATAGGACGGATGGGTTATTGCAATCGATACTGTCCAAATTACTTTAATTACATATACGGCCGAGTTCACCCAACTGGCGTAACTTAATAGGGAGGTAAGCTACTTCACTTGTAGCTATGCCTAACTGTAGCGTAATTCAGCTACCGATGTAATTCTGTGGGGAAAACTGGCGAGTAACACCAGAATAGTAAATAGCAAGGTAAATATCCACATTAATCAGCATCGTCCCCTTACCAAATTAATTGTCGCATGCGTCAAATGTGTGTACATGTATCAAAGAGCAACCATATTGACACGAATAATGTTCCATAGAAATATAAAACATGTGTCGTCAGTCGCTACGTCAAGCGTTGATTTAAATAACATTTATAATGCAACATGTCATACCACGTCCAGTCGAGCAATGAAAGTCCGTGTTATAACAAATGACGCCAATTTTTTTGTTTTCGAACATTTCACAGTTGGTTACCGTTCTTTCAAAAATAAGGACTATAATAACATTACAAACACATTTTGTGCGAGAGTAATATAGAAATATGGTATAAAATGGCAAAAGTCACGATAAAAGTCCGTTCTGTGTAGATAAATGGATCAATGGTTAAATAATAAAACTATCACAGATACGCTCGTCGATCTCTGTGGCATCCGTATGTTGACTATGTCACTGGCAATCGAGAAACACGGATTCGATCCCCGTGTATTCCTTATTATTCTTTGATTTTTTTTACTTGATGGTGGATTATTGTAACATCATTTTTAGGTCAATTGTTTATCCATTATAAAGGTCCACGCGTTGATATTCTTATGTTGTATTTATTTATTTTTCTATCATTTATCATTTATCTCTTGATTGCTTTATTAAACTTCTATCATTATGTATAATATTGCTCGATAAATAATTGATTTGATTTGATTTGTTTTCCGTTAATCCAAGCAAAATGTTTTGATAAAAGTCACCTATTTCCTCGACATAACTATGTCAGCGTACACCTTGCAAACCTTTTAACATCGATATTCGCAGCAGCATAACGTTATGCTCCAACTTACTCTTGGGTCCGGTCAGGTATATATATAAGATTTAGCGTAAAGTACTCGCAAGTTACTAGCCTAGTAGCTTACCACGGCTTGGTGCTCTCACATTGTTTGGTTACGCATCAGCTACTATAGTAGATTCATAAACTCTGGCGCATCGGTATCGATTTTGGACCTCGTCCATTGGGCGTTAGAGGAATCCATTTTGACCAATGATGAAACAGCGGTACTTTTATAGATGTTATTATCATGATTATTTGCGCTCCATAATCAAATGCTATTCATGATAGTGTGGCTTTATGAATAGGGCTGATCATATAGCTTTACAATCACGACAACCAAAAACTTAATCCAGCAGCTTCAAATGTGTTATCCCTTTGGAAGCGGTTACCACAATAAAAACAAATCGACCATCATCGATCGTATACAGGTTTCGAAAATATTTTGTATGTCATTTTACCTAGTATTCATAATTTAGTGGATACTTTTTATTATTTTCCGTTTTTATTATGCACGTGGAATAAAGGAAACATTACAATGAAAATAACAGTTCTACGTATTTATTTGCGAGAAAAACCCGGAAAATAATTCAATAATCATTTTTTTATATACCTAGGTACAAAACCATTTGTCCTAATTAAATAAACAGTTATATCATCCAAGATACGGATTATAAACGTTACTTTAAGTATTTCTGGCTATGAGACCACCTGAATACCTTTATCAATTTATCTGAATAACAATACGTTTCTTTATCGTTATGCCGATAATCCAACCGCAAGTTCCCTGTCACTAGGTACATAGTGGTGACTACATCACAGTTGTACATGAACACGAAGAAACGGTACTGACCTTGCATATTACGATTAAATTCGAGTGCCTCCCCCTCTTTTTTGCTTCTGTTACCTCTTTACTGAAATGGTAAATCGCTAAAATCGGCCAATGTCTGCGAATCGACTATAGCGAGGTAGCGGGACCCCCGCAATATTGCTGATGGCTATGACGTCATCGGGCGCATAGGCTGCGTCGATTTTTCAAAAAGGGATGGTCAATTTGTTATTCAAATAGTACGATCAATTTCCCCAGTTATTTTCTCTTAAACTGTTATTATTGAAAAGTTAATAATGCATTAGAAAGACAATAAAAGACAATCGTTGTTGCGCCGACATCCACTACTCAAAATATGGGCAAACCCATCCATTGTCACACCATAGTACGGCAACCAAAACAAAATGTACATCTTTTATTCTCTTAGTATAAACTGTGTATGATGAAAGGACTTGTGTAGGCTAGCTGGTTTGTGGAAGTGCAATTATGTGTAATGTAACGACGGTGTAAACAAAATCATGTGGTATATGAGCTATGTTGATTTATGAAATTAGGAATAAAGATACACAGTTTGGTAGACATATAGGAATAATATACCGAACATTTCAGGAAAAACTCTTTTAAGCTTGAAACGGGAACACGTTATCCTATCTTCAGTAGATAGCAGTTATACTGACTGTAACACAAAATTACAATTACAAGTGTCCAAGAAATGAATAAATTCTGCAATGGCATAATGGTTCATAATCTTTTTTCTTAAAAGTAGCATACATGCTCCCTATTGTGCGCAGTAAGTTACTCGTTTTGTAAAGCATTACATAAAGGTAGATTTTCAACTTGATGTTTTCAATTTTACATGAAGGTCTTCCTTAAAATGATCACATTCCAAATTTTGAGTTGCATGACTCCAATGATTCTTATTTAAGAAGCACGAGGTCACAGGTAATGTGCCCATTGAGTAGTACACAAACTGGAGTTTGGTTAACTACCTTTGGCAGTAATTTACCACATTATTTTTAGCCTATAATTTCGAAATGGAACATTTCTGACCCTAATATTTTACAGACATAATGAGAAGAAATATGGGGATTCTTCTGATATCAAAATATCTTGATGTGAAAAAAGATCATAGCCAAAATGAAGTGAAGTGATCAGAAAATACTAATAATAAAGTGATCAGAAAATACACCTTTAAACATTTGACAGGGAAATGCTACACATGGAATAGGGACTAATAAAACCAAACATCTTGTAAGCGTGTAGAGTATCGTATGTCGAAGATAAAGCAGGGGCTGCAGGGCAGTTCATTGCAAGGTAGTTCTTAATCAAATTTGTAAGATTTAGCACGATCGTTCGTTTTGACACCCGCTTTTATATTTGTAGAGACTTCTGTTATGCTTCTAGTAAGGTAATCTAGAATATAATACATCAATAAATGCTGAGTGTATGTATGCGGACATTTCCAGAAACAGTGACGCTGTCAACTCAACGCACTCGCTCCAGGGTAAACGTGACGTTTACACTCTAATCACTTTTTCAAAGACGCCAAATAAATCGCCCTCAAAATGTCATCCGAATTGGTATAGATGGGGTGACAGCAATGTTTATCAACAAAAGCAACGGTCGAAAGGACTGGATTATCGATACATGCTTGAGGGAACAGCATATGACCACAACACTGTCCGCTATGCCATATTGCCCTTTATAATGCTTTGGCACGAGTTTTAAAAGCACGGGTCCTAAACAAAACAGGATGCGTGCGCACACTGCCGGGCAAAGAACAATGGCAATTGCCGACCAAATACTCGGTGTCACGTCACATGTCACTCCATCTATAAGTGGGCAGTTAAAGACATGGTATTTACCTCATTCCAACTGTGTTGGGTGCGGGCGGGAAGATTGGAGAGATTATCAGGCGTGTCTTGGTGATAACACCTAGACTAAGCTTACTTTCCTCCAATTCCATTGATCTGCCCGGCTCAGTTGTTTATGCCGTAAATGTTCAAATCCCATTCCATTGTCCAATATCAACTTAATACTAAGCATGACATTAATGTAATTCACCAATTATGTATATTGTACCAAATGCAATATTGTGATGTTCATTCATATTCTATCCTAACAAAGAAATGTAAAGCGATAATTAACTTACTTCGGAACGAAGTACATGCATGTTATTTTGGTTGATATGTCATCAATTTAAAATAAGCGTGTGCTGCAAAGTTCAAATAAAGAAAGACACATAAACTTAATGTAGCACTGGCGATAATGCTTGCATTCAAAGTAAATGGTGTTATTCTCACATTTTGCACATTGAGCTATGCATTGAGTTAAACTTGTGAACCCTGTTCTCAATCCCACATTCTGAATTCTATGTAAAGTATAAAACTAGTGTTCTGTAAAAATGTGTTGCAGGTTTTCTAGGGCACCGCCTACAAGAGAGTGTTATCACCATAGGGAATTCAGTTTCGCTACAAAAGTTTAGAGTACCTTCAGTTAATAAGCTCGGTTTTCCATGTTATATGTAGTTATCTGCTCCAGCGATATGTAAGGGATGGATCCGTGCATTTATGTAGCCGTAATATCGAGTAGACACCTGTCATTGGAGATGAGGTTAATAATTTTACCTACATACGTGATGCGCGTGATGTATGTCGCTGCTTAAAAGTAGGGAACACGCGGTTTAAAGGTTACAACGTCACTGATACACCAATGAACTGAAAAGCCATTTGTCAAATGAGTAGTTTTAAGAGTTTAGAAGAAAATATGTATAATATACAATAAAGCAGTGTCGCGATCGAGTTCTACCAATGCATAATTTGAAAGATTCGTCCTTTTTTATTACCAGATGAAACCGCCCAACATTTCATGTCACGGCTGCTTTTCTTATACAGTCGCAGAAAGACTTTCTTGAGATAGCTAATAGCAATACATGTCCTATATATATTCACTGGGGTATGCAGAATGCGTTGATCTATGCATTCAATCCCCTTTTATCATTAAACTATAGTGGTAAGGGATCACGTCAAAACTCGACCGCCCGGCAACTGCCGGTTACGGCCGGTTCCGTTCGGTTCTCACAAAACGTGTCGTCTGTTATAATATACACACATAATGAGGTCAAATAGTAACACTCTGGTGAACACGACCGGTTGAAAGTGCCTCGTCACACACGTGAGCAATAACATCTGAAGTAATGGGCTCTTTTAAGACTTAAAAGTCTCAGTTAAACAACCAGTACAATACAGCTATTGATTTTCGCTGGGGTTGGCTTTTTCAATCTGTTTATAGCTCAATTAACTTTTTAAAATCAATACCGAAAGTCTATGAATGTTTTTTTTTTATAGAACGATTATAGAGAGAGCTATTATGACCGCAAAGTAACAGATTGATAGTGTAAATTGGTCAGATTACAGCATTAAGTCAACCGGCGGTTGTTCAGTGTTGCATGCGCGAATATTCATATACCAGTAAAACATTTGACCTGAAAGAACCGGGCGGAACCGCCCGTAACCGGCAGTCAACGGGCGGTCGAGTTTTGACGTCTCCCCTAAGTCCCTGTGATACATTACCTAAGACTATACGTTTTCGGAATTAAAGGTATCCAACTAAATATGTCTTATATTCTTGCTCTTACTCTTCGAGCGAATGTAATCTGAAATGCATTCTGCTTTGAAAAGAGAGTGTTTTTAAGGATCAAACCGACCGCTAAATGAAATCAAGTTATTGTGGGTATGAACAGATGTAGATATGTCTTTGGTTTTGCGTAGGGCCAATGCTCATTATGCATAAGATTATTGGCAACAACTATTAGCGAAACGGCACATAGTATTTAAGTTTGGAAACCAAATCACAAATATGCAACACTGTGTGCTGTTTATTTTGCGAAAACACAGCAGCATTGTACCTGTCCTAATACGTTACATTGCCTAATAATAATACCATTCGCAGCGAATTGCAATACTTTGGTAACATTTCTAGACGAGATGGACACAACCTAGAAGAGGTGGTCAGCCAAGGTGGTCTGAAAGTGAAACGTAAACACGACCGACCAAAGAACCCTTGGAACGATGGCATTGAAGACGCGACAGGTCAATATCTTCATTTTGCAAACCGCATGTCCGAAAATATCATCAATAGAATCACATGGAATCAGCCGTAATTCATATGAAAACGACGACGAATATTTTGCCATTTTCATCCTCACTCGCCGAATCTTCACTTTAAGCTCGTCAAACCCTTGGTATCCGGAAATAGAAACGTCCTTTGCACATCTGTTGACTACCAAACCTTTTGCTGTTTGACATAATCACGACGAATCTATAGATTTAAGCTTCGAATGACAGTTGTGTAGTGATAACAGTGTCACCTTTCCTGTTCATCTGATTACAGCTTTATATGGATTATGTTACCGTCTACCGAGTATAAATAAATATTGTCGCCGGATACCATGGTTCCGGCTTCAATTTGGTGTAAACAAATGGCCAACATCAACGAAATTGGTTACAAATATGTAATGCGCTGGTTGAAACGTTATCAGTTTGGTTATTCAAGTACATTATTGGACAACGTTTCACATGTTTTTCTTTTCTTTTTAAATGAAAGATACAAGACAAAGCATACAGGGTGTATCAACAAACGTAGGACACTTTTTGATGATGGTTTAAATCCTTGTTAAAGGGACACTAAGAGATGTGTTGGAGGCAGCGCCCTCAATTATGATAAAAACTGAGATTAGTTTATTTTTATAATTGTATTACATGTATGAACTTACACCTATAAGGATTAAGAAAAATCAGCTCTCTTTGAACAAGAAAACGTCGATTCAAAAATGCTCGTCCCGCGGGACGAGCATTTTTCGTCCGACAGTATCCCACTGCAGTACGCGTGATACATAACGCGAACCATATTTGCATAGAGGGTGTTTTACAATAAATAGCGATGATATTGTTTTAATCAAGTTTTGCTGTGTTTTTGTTAGTAGAAACAACAATAACGGCAATTTTTAATGTTCATCTTGAATTCTAAAGTAAATTTTTAAACATTTAAAATTTTCAACACCACTTAATGTCCCTTTAAATCACTGAAGCATGACCTGTTTTGATTTAAATGTAAAGTACAACCAATAAAGATAACATCCGGAAAAGAAGAATTAAGGAAAAATTAGGCAAGGCAATCTATTTTGTAGTATGTACAATGGTCATTCACACAGTAACATTAGAGTAACATGAACGCGCACACTAGTTATGCCAATTCTACTTCTTATCATGCTAATGGACCATCAACAGTGGGTTCGAGAACTTTTTTAATTTGCACAGCATATGCATGCATCTGATTTGTGGATTATTTAGCCAGTATTGATTTGTGCCAGAATTAAATGGATTACCAAACTACCAAACTTTGCTCTTGACTCATAGATAGTTCTGATTGATTTTGCATTTATATGTTTTAAAGGAGACAATTTGATCAGAAGAGATAGGCGGAATAACAGAAGTAATACAAGTAGTATTTTACTCTCTCCCCCTCCCATGGAAGTATATCGACACGATTTTATTATTTACCTTTAATAAAATGGAATCATTGACTTTGCAATCAAAAAATGAACACATTATTGGTCTGTATTCCTTAAAGGGGCGTGTACATCTCAAGTGTTTGTCCTGGACAAAAATCACATGACTCCCTACGTATCTGAGTCTCCGTATTCCCATGTAATAATACCCATGGTGCAATAGATTTGCCGCGAATTTTAATCGACAAAACGTAATGTTGAAATTATTGTACGAACGAATTGTGTCTAGAATAGTTTCAAAAAGAAGTGCAATGCATAATAATGAAATCAGAATTACAATCTCCTTCAGCATATAATCAACTTGTGGGCGATAACCTTTGATAAAAACGCACAACAATCGAAATATAAACCATTTTAGCCTCCGATTTCAGTGATATTCGTATTTTAAACTCTATATAATTTTATTTTAAAACTGTTTCATATATAGTTTTCATTAGCTCAAATGGTAGAGCGCTGGCTTCACAATCATGAGGTCAGTGGTTCGAATCTTGTAGATGTCTTTTTCTTTTTGTTATTACTTTTTTTTTTTTTTAAATAACAGGATTGCTTATAATCGTTCGCTATATTTATTGAATGTTGAATGATACTTTTTTCATTTGCAATTTTACTACGATAAAGAATGTCCTGTAAATATAATTGTGTTGATTGAACCATGAATGAACTATGGAGTCCCTATCAAGTCTATAATGGACATGGTCTGCAAAGACCAATTGTTATGTAAATAAGAAGCCTGTCGGCTTATGTCCTTGAATCGATTTTTTTAGTTCCTTCAACACAGATATTTGTAATTTGCTCCAATCTTCAAAAAAGAGAGTTGTATCGTCAAAATTACATTACGCGGTTCACGGCTTACGCGGCCTGGTATGGGCCACAGTATTTTGGCGTAGATTTGATACCGTGCTGAACATACTATTAAAATAAGTACAAATATACCTAGTATTGATTCACTAATTCTTGAGATTACTTGAAATTTCGGAAAGGCTTTTGAAACATCTGTTTTGTGTGGTAAAACTAAAATAGCCGCGTGGACAGTTTTAAACTTGTTTGAAAGAAACATAAATAGTCTCTCAATGCCTTGTCTGCTATTGTTCCCTTCTGTTATAAACTGTTGTTCGTTATGGTTGTTCAAATCAGTAACATCTTTCAATTTGAAGAGTAAAAATGGATCGTCACACATCACTTTTAAAAGTGTGACGAACTTCTTTATGTGTTAGGGTGTACTTTGTTTTACTTTGATTTCATTGCAATATTGTAGGTTCTTTACAGTGGGTGTGGTTTTGGATGTCACTGGACTGTGATTGGTGTTTTTTTGCTGATTTTCATCCGATACGCAATATATATTATGAGACAATGGTGTATAGTTTGGGGCGGGGCTTGATTCGTTTGAATAATGATACATTCAGTGCGCATGCTCATTGCGTTAGCGTGCCCTACACAAAGTCGCCGGCGTATGCGTTGTGCGTGTAACCCAGCGTTGCCATATGCGCGTGTGCTAAAGAACGCAATTAATTCGAAGCAAGAAGTTGGTAAACAGCTCGATGGATTCGCCGATTTTATAAAAGGGGAAAGTTGTTGTACGTTTAGAGAATAAAACAGTTCTTAGCTGTTTTGCTATAGACGATGGTCTTATAGTGTATATAGGCTGTACCATATTTGGAGTCGTGTATGGTCGCCGCAGGCGGCAATACACGACGACACAAATATGGTACAGCCTATACATTATAAGACCATCGTCTATAGCAAAACAGCTAAGAACTATGTTTTATTCTCATTCTAATATTTAGTTTATTAGTTATTTTGATCTTTTATCATAAAATAACGCAGTTTGTTAGATTTATTTTAAACAAACAACAACAAATTTCCCCCTTTATAAAATCGGCGAATCCAGCGAGCTGTTTTTCAACATCCTGCTTCAAATTAATCGCGTTATTTAACACACACGCACCTGTCATCGCTGCGTTATACCCACAACGCATACGGCGGCGACTTTGTGTAGGGCACGCTAACGCGATGACGCGTTGATCATACGCGCTGAAGGTATTATTTTTCGAATGAATTAAACCCCGCCCCAAACTATACAACATTGTCTCATAATGCATGGGCGTGTCGGCTGAAAATCAGCCAAAAACCAATCAAATTGCCTGCTGACATCTCAAACCACACCCACTATATAATAATGTTGTTTGATTATTATGTTTGTTGTTAAAATAAATCTAACAAATTGATTAAAGACTATAATAACCAATAAACTAAATATGAATGAGAATCAAACATAGTTCTTAGCTGTTTTGCTATATACGACTCCATGATACAGCCTTTACATTATAAGACCATCGTATATAGTATTAGAACTATATTTTATTCTCTAAATACAAATCTGATGTTGGTTTGTATACAGGGTGAGTCAAATTATTCAGGTCCCGTTTATAGAAAATCACGACAAATACTTTTGTTAAAAATTAACCAATGTCTTCATTGCATAATGAGTACACTAGCTACTTTATACTTGATGAAAATGTTCCAAATATACCCCATTGTCCATTGTAGGCATTGTGAATACCAACACGCCATTGATTGACATTTCAAAATGCGTGAGTTAAACTTTTGCATTCATAGAGGTACCTTGGAAAAATGCACATATCTCCCGTTTGAAATTACCAATTTGAATTAAATGAAATTCAGGTTATAGCTGACAATGCGTTGTTCGTATTGTGCATATTATTAAATTATATTATTTTTATGCATATTAGCTGGTTTAAAATTTCGGTTGGGCCCGCTGATACTAGGGGGGAGCCTTGCTTTTATTTTGAAATAGGATTGCGTACAAGTAGCGTATAGTCAGTGTCATAATGCTATGGTCAACTCCATTCTATGCGTGCGAACTTGTGTGCATTCGTATGTGCGTAAACCCAGAGGTGCGTACCGGGCACATTCAAAAAATGACCGCGCGTCAATCGTGATATCGTCACGCACGTTAGTTAGCACATTTCAGGCTTCTGGACGCAGCTCCGCGAACAACGACGAAACATGCTCGTGTAATAGGGAAGTCCTATTTATTTAAGATGTCATTTCCGATTTAATAAAAAAAACACGATTTTTGTTACTATCTTTGAGTCGATAAAGATGCATTTTCAATGCGATCGTAAACATCGTATTTTTGATGATTTTTAGACGTCATAGCAAAAACTTTATGCACAAGAAATGTTCCTAACGTATTAAACTTGATCAAAAATATGTTTATTTGTAATACATTTTTGGACAGGGGTCAGGGCCACGACTTTTATTCACCTACGGTAAAAATAACGCCATTTTCCAACACACAGAGAGTAAATCGTTTTAAAAAAAAAGAAGTATTCAGCAGGATTCGAACCGAGGAGGGGAGAATCTATTAGATTACTAGTCCATATTCGTAACCGCTCGGCCATAACTACTTACTGACGTGTCTATGTGTTCTCTATAATAATGAACTAGTGGTGAACTAATGAGTATTCGACGAAATTTTAGCCAAATTGAACCCAGTTTCTAAATTGTATTTTAAATGTGAAAACGGTGTCGCTGCAAGCTAGGTTTGGATTCAATGTAAAGAGCAATAAACTGATGATCGAGGAAGGTTATTAATTTAAAGCTTTTAATGAGACAGGGGTCAGGGCCACGGGAAATATACCTTATTTTTTCAGTAATGACAAAAAAATCTTCTTCAGAAAAAGGCATTTTCAAGCAGAAACGTCCCTGCAAACATGACTTTAGCATGTAAAAATAATGGATTAATATTTTATTGCTCCCCATACTGAAAAATCCCCCTAGTCACATGACGTTGCACCACATTTAAATGCCTTAATGTTGTCATTGTATAAGGCTGACATTTTGGCATATTAATTGCGCGAGATCGACATCCTCTTTTCAAAGGAAAACAAATTCTCTTCGTATACAATAGACTCACTCAACGTTGGCATCTGACTGTACCGACGGAAGCTCAAGTTTACCGACGGGGATATTTCAGGGGGGCACCGGCCCCATGACCCCTGGGTTCGCCACTGAGCACGGTATCAAATCCACGCCAAAATACAGTCGCTCACACCAGGCCGTGGGGGCCGTGAACCGCGTAACGTATTTTTGAAGATACAACTCTCTTTTTTTTAAAGTTTGGAGCAAATAAGCAAATGGTCACAGGTCACTAATAGCATGAATAGGTATAACAAATAAGGTGGGATCGTTTCAAAAAATCCTTAAAATCGTAATACGTGTCTCTATTTTAAATAGAAGTTGTCAAAAAAACATAACATTTTTGGTATCATATTACATAAGACAATTTATCCAGCTACCGAATAAAAAATAAGTTATCAATCTAAACGTCGAGTGAGTCAAGGGTGGGACCGGAGGATGAGGCGCCCATAGGTTTCTACACAAAATAGCGGAAAACTAGAACTTTTGAAATTGATGCCATTTTGAAATTATACATAGGAAAGTTTTCAAACTTCTCATATGTGTTAATAACAGGTGCCTGCTACTATGAATACTAATATTGAATTGTTATCTATACATTCTCTACTAGAATATGATGTTCAATTCAGGGAGTGTTTTAATGTAAAGAATACACAGTTTTATTCATTTTATTGATTAAACAGTGGCCAAATCGCAGTCTCTCTATTTCATTTGTGTGACTCTTCGGTCCTTTCTACCCTGGGTAGTAAAACATTTAACTAAAAATCCAGAAGTGTTTCTTCACAGAATTGTTCATAGATTTATGAAAAATTTGCTATTTATACCTATTTTGGACCACCCTGTATTCAAAATAAAAGGAACATTAACGATATTCATATAGTTCATTTTGATAACCATTTTCTTTTAAATTAAATAGTCCATGCTAACTAAATTTCATAGAATATTATATACAAACCTTCATTTTATGCATTATTTCATCATCATTTTAGACACCCTGTACTTTTCCTGTGTACATTTTGGGCAAATGATTCTTAGCAAATTTGGTAGCACCTTCTGCGGTTGTTCTGATTTTGGTGACTATTGTCAGCTAAACCCTAACTGTACAAACAATCAACATATTTTGTGAGGAGCAAAAACGATCAACTTTTTTTATGTTCCACCCTGTAAAAATTGTACACACCCTGTATAATTTGATTCTTTTTTGCAAAAATGAAAAACCTTGAATCATAAGCTTTCCAACAATATATAGTTTGTGGGTCATTAAGTATGTAAAACTTAAGTTTTGCCCCGTTTAATCAGAATTGGTGCATTTCTCAACATTATTAGAAGTGAAACATTTTTTTGGACCAGTTTGTAACTTCTGACCAAATACAAATATCGGTCGTATAGGTAATAAGAAAATCGATTCAAGGACATATTAGCCGATTGGCTTCTTATTTACATAACAATTGGCCTTTGCAAATCATGTTCATTGATAGACTAGCTAGGGTCTCCATAGTTCAATCGAACGGAATAGTCAACACAATATATTTATAGGATATTCTTTATCGCAGTGAAATTGCAAAAGAAGAAAAAAGTATCATTCAACATTCAATAAATATTGCGAACGATATGCAATCCTGTCAATTTCTAAAAATAAAGTGTAAATAACAAACAGAAAAAAATATAACAATCCTAGGATTCGAACCACTGACCTCATGATTATGAAGCCGGCGCTTTGCCGACTGAGCTAATGAAGACTACACATAGATATTTAGAAAATAAAATTACATAAAGTTCAAAATACGAATATCACATGAATCGGGGCAAAAATGCGGGCTAAAATGCTTTATATTTCGATTGTTGTGCGTTTTTAACATAGGATTATCGCCCAAAAGTTGATTATATGCTGAATGAGATTGTAATTCTAATTTCATTATAATGCATAACACTACTTTTCGAAACGATTCTAGACACCTTAGTATTTCGTTCGTACATAACATTTTGGCCATTACGTTTTGTCGATTGAAATTCGGCGCGGCAAATCTATTGCACCATGGGTATTATTACATGGAAACACGGAGACTCAGATACGTAGGGAGTCATGTTATTTTTGTCCAGGACAAACACTTGAGATGTACACGCCCCTTTAACCTCATGAGCCTCGTCAACATGTTACCCGATTTACCACTCAATATACTACTCATGCTCAATAGAGCGGTTTCTCTCTTAAAACTTAATGACAATGGTATCACAAATGCCGAACTATAACCTAGGCTGGTAACTCATGACTGGTGGCACATACAAGTGTTAAAGGACTCAGAAACAGCTGAGTAATGTATGTTATAACACCAATGCTTGTGTAAGCTACATAATGGCACCTCGAATGTTGTCATTATCAACTTTTCTATTGAGGGGATGCACGACTTTAGTGCACTCTCAGAACAAAGGTTAACATCTTTAACGATGTTGGTTAAAATGTAACCAACGGGAGGTTACCAGGTACACCACACACTTGGTTAGTTAAAACCGTACCTAACAGCTGTTGGTTAAACTTTAACCTGTAGTTGGTTACAATTGTTAATCATTTGTTGGTTAATATGTTTTAACCAACAGTGGTTGGTTAACAAACTTCTTTTTTTGTGTGCTAAACTTTAACATGTGGTTGGTTAAAACTTGTAATCATTTGTTGGTTAGTTCTGCTAAACTTAACCATTTGTTGGTTAATCCTGCTTGATATATAACATAGGATGTAAAAGTGAATCAATCAGATCATATATTTAAAGCTTAAAGAATTTCAAGTGTAGATGGTAAACACCAACACAGGCATATTATTTACATATTACATAATATGGGGTGTTAAAAATGGCATCATCAAAATTACATTTCTACGTTTCTTATCGTTTATCTTTGTTATATCAACTGATTTATACGAACAATATTTGAAAATACATTTAACCATATTTTTGAAAAGGAATCGGAGTCTACTGAACATGGATATCAAGAGTAAAAGGTATTCAAAACATTTGGTATTGCAGCGCCCTCTATTGCTCAAATGTGGCAGATTGGCAGATTGTCTGGATTATTAGCCACTGGTGGAATGTGTAGATGCCTGGGCTTTAACCAACGTTGAATAAACCAAAAACCAGCAAACTGGGACCGGAAAACCATGCGCGCTCCCCAGCTACTAGTTGATAGCATATTACTTGGCTAGCACATGATTATGTTTGTTTTAAAAATTAGTGTATTTCTAGATATCTTACTCCCAATTTGGTACCAAAGTTATCATAGGGGGGGGGGGGGGGGGGGCAATTTTGGACTACATGTAATGAACATAATGTAACCTACTTGGATGATAGCAAACTTCTTTTAGATTTAAATATCATTATATGCAGCGATGGAAATACCCACATGACTTTCCAACCGGGGTTGAATAAATAAGAACTACACACTTTGTGGAATTAGAAATACCCTAACTTTTACAATAGGAAGTTTATAAACCAGTTGACAAAGATGTCCTAGTGGGAATCGATCCACGGACCTCTGCATTGTCAGGCAAATAACTCAACCACTAGAGTAGCGAGGGGTGAACCGGTCAAGACATGATTTTAATCCCTCTTATTACTACGGAATAAAGCAGTGCATACAATAGTATTAATAGAGCTGCGACACAAATAATCGTCAACCCCGGGTTGAAAGTCATGTGGGTATTTCCATCGCTGCATATAGGAATATATAATTGAGGTTCTTAAGGTGGAAATGTTTTTTTAAAACAATAACGATATTGGTATGACCATTTTTCTAGATTAGGTGTAATAAATATCAATACAATTTAATAGACACATTGTAAATTAGCAGTAAATGTTCCATATAAAGATGGTAAATCATAATTATACGTTTAGGTGGAATTGCTTGCTTCTTTTAACAAGCATAAAAAAATGACAATTTAATCCATTTTTCGCAAGTGTTTTCATTAAATGCTGTTCTTTGTCGTAATATGAAGAATGCAATGAAAGCAAATAGGATTTTGTTCTGTCATAGGTAAATTGTCTATCCAACCACAACATACCACACCAACCATGTGGGTGAGGCATTTGCAAAAAGAAAACAAATATTATTTTAAAAATATAAAAATAAATCCTAGATCTGATTCTAGATACATACATAATTATGTAGCAGGGTAATATGTTGTTAGAAATATACCAACTTAAAAAAACACACATTACAAATCTTGTGGCCAAAAATACCCATCAAGTGTCCCCGCTCGCTCCCCGCCCTACAGTATTAAATTACCGTATCTATGGAAATATTAGTTTGAATGTTACATAAATAGAAATTAGAAATGATTAAAGTAGGACCGCGCTTGTAAACCATCACTATATTATGACTAGTGAATATTAAAGTGAGACCTATGTGCATATATGATAATGGGAAGTTTGCATTGTACTCAGTGTTAATGGGTGCTTGTACATTATGATGATGCAAATACTACTTTGGCGCAAAAAAACCTTTACGTATGGGCCATGAGTATTCGTTTTGCAGTGCAGATCACGATTTAAAAGTATTGGCTATCTTCCTAATGCTATAATTGGCCTAAATGTGTATTAACCCTAACTCCCACGGCTATGTTTTCGTATGGATGGGGGAGGGGGGCAATTAAGTATGAACCTTTTAGCCTACAAACCGACGCGACACCCCCTCCGGATTCAATCCGCGGACCATCCGAACAATAGCGCCGGGTCCCTACACACTAAGCTAATCTCCCAACGCTTGTCCGGCCGTCGATTTCGTACCCACATATCGGCTCAAACGATGACGTCATCCAATCAATGTCGTAGCATGCACGTTGAGATAGTTGCTGGCTGTATTGTTTTGTATGGTGTAGTGGTGTAAGGGTTATACAAACACAATTTAGTGATGGTTTGTTCATCCTTTTCATATCAAGAGCTTTTCAGAAATGAAGCACACTATCTATTATAACCAACACAAAACTGATATTGACAAATTAGTCGTTTTCACATGACCATCAAGATTCCACACCAGTTAATGGTGTCACTCAGCTGAACGTCGCATAACATGATAAGTTTTATGAAACGTGTATGAAACGTTTGACCATTTTAAACACATAGGCCTATGGTAAGCCTGAAGGTTCCACGAAATAAGCCCGAAAGTTAGACAACTGGTGTAGCGCCCTTATTTATCAGACAAAGTTGAGAAACATTCTCAGAAGATTTGCAATCAAAATTCATCCACAAACCTACAATGTATTGACGTTATGTAGTTTTGCACTAAGGTAGGTAATAGTCTTTTGGGAGCCATAAGTAACTTTCCTGATAACTTTATGGGCCACAGGATGCTAAATTAAATTAAAAAAATCAAATTGCGGGAGGAAAGACAGTATAGGAGAGGTAAATGTCAGGGTAATTTTGAACTATTCTTAGCTACGTACGCGCTGTTATGATCGATTTCGCCGCTAAAAACGCATGATTGATAATCCGCAAATGTCGGTATTGGATGCTAGCGTAACGGTGCGTATGATGAGTATGACAGACATCGGTATGTTATCTCATGTTTTATAAAAATGTGCGAGTCTTAACGATTTAATAAATCTCATGTCCGTTGATTTATATGACTGTATCCAGATGGAAATGTCTACTTTAATCGATGGTCATAGCAAATCATAAATATCAGCTGTATTGCCTAAGCATGACTTATAGCAGGTTTAAGTTTGACTTGAAATCAAAATGATGTAATAATCTCCTCGGGAAAAGATACCGAAACGTCAATAATGAATCGTTATATTTTCATTCAAGTGGCAGAGAAATGGAACAAAATAATAGTGTTTTAACAGGTATTTCATCCTCCCATAGGTCTATAAAAGTAACTCCATCTTGATAACTTCTAATATTGTCAATATAATTGTGACTACCCGGTCAATGACCATAATAAGATATACATTATAAATACTAAGATAAATACTTCTTTTAAAGAATTTTTTATCTCCAATAAAATAAATCAAGATTTTCATATAATTGTACCCCCCCCCCTCCCCCCCACCCCCACCCGCCTATTTAGACCGGTACTATTGCGTCTCAAACATACCGGTTGTCAAAAGAAGATCTTCGATCCTCTTTAGCGCGGTTCTTCAAATTATCCTTAATAACTTACGACACAGAGATCATTAATCTATGGATACTCAGACGTTCTCAATATGTAATGTTGACCAAATTATATTAACATAGATTTATTGGAATATTGAATAATAATAATAATAATACAACGACTCTTGTATAGCGCTTTACACCGAAGTCCCATAGCGCTTACAAATAACAAAACAAAACAACAAAACAAAAACAAAAACAGAGCAAAACATATGAAAGACACAATATACCAGGAAACTAAAGATACAAAAAAACACATACACACTCATATAATATTAATAACTACTGCAGTACAAAGAAAACCTATTTAACGCGAGCCTGCATTCGTAGGAGAAAACATATCTGGTTATTAAAAGTTATGGTGTTAGCTCACGGAGCTTGCTTGCACCCTGCCGTCTTGTCCATGTGTCCTTGCATCAGATGTCCAATGTGTAGATTATCGTAGCCAAATATTTGTCTTGATGATTTCTCCAATGTTCATATAAAAATGTGTCGTCGCCGTCAGTATCACTCAAAACGGACGAAAATTCCAAATAAAATGTACCATGTAGTACGCTGTAAAATTCAGCCTTTTGTCTTTCCACTTTTGGTTACAACACACAATTTACTCCACCATATCATTCTTGGCGGTTCCAATAAAACAGCACATTAGAAGTCCGGAAATGCCTAAAATCGTCCTGCGGAATGCATTTCTGTCATGGAGTATGGTACATTGTTTAACCCGAGAAAAGTGCTTCCCGTAAGACATTTCGTGATACCATCGTATTGGAGCATGCGAAGGGGTATTTTCTCCTCGATAAGAATATTACTGTTGGCAAATTAAAATCGTGTGCTAATTAGCTTTGCTTAAGCAAACTTAAGTGCCAATACCTAAATTGAGTGCAGTATGTACTATTCCAGCAAACACTACTCTATTGAATTAATGGCGGACCCATTAACGCGTGGCTTTGTGTCTTTATATGTGTATTGATTTGAGTTGGCACCTCGAGTTCGATTCCAATTGATCATGAATATTTTTGGAGGAAACAAACGCGAGTTCGTTTTAGGAATATTTACTCCGGAATGCAGCTATTCGATCGACTTCGATCGTGTTTGTAATCCGTGGAATTAGAGGATTCTTCCAGTCAACTTCCCCTTTAGATCTAGCATGTATGTTGAGCTGCGGGCACTTGGTGTTAGCGTTATAAAGCCTACTTTCGGTGCCTTGAATATTACGGCGTTAGTAAAATAGATGTGCCTGGCAGACATCACGGCATAACTTAAACTCTTATTAAATGTAACATATCTTACTGTCCAATTGCATTCCTTGCCCAGGATAACTACGCACATGACCAAAGTTTAGTCACATTGTTGGAACAGAACAATGGGTAATGATATATATTCATGCAGACATCACCAGAGCATGACCCGGACACTTAAATTGACGTTTCAGTCAATGACGTTAAAAATGATTTTTGAGAAACTGATACTAGAAGGTGACGGAAATTCTAGAATAGCAGGCACTAAAGCATAGGCTATAAACATTAATTTATTTGGAGATTCTAATGACACATTATATTATAGATATAGTGTGGACTTGAGTGACTTGTGAACGATCTTGCGTGTAAGAATGCGTTCATCTTGAAGTCTAACGAATATTAAAACGGTATGCAATAGGGGCTGATACCGTAAATATTCGATATGAAGCACTCTTGTTATCAGTTTGTCAATTAAAAGAGTGCTACATATCGAATATGTATGGTATATACATATTCAAACGAAACACCTGTATAATGACAACGATCTGAAAGATTCGGTCGAATGCACCAAATTGGCGTAAATTGCTATACTTCCCTAGAACTTATGCCCTATCTGTAGCGTATATTACTAGCGATGTGATGTTGAGAGCTTATGCAAAACTGGAGAGTAAGATCAGAATTGTATTTAGCGAGGTTAATATCCATACAAATTAACATCGTCCCACTTAAACAATATGTGCGCATATACTTGACTTACTTGACTTGACTTATGGCGGATGATTTTTCCGAACCACAATGCCTCTCCAGATCTTCCTTTCCAACATAGCTGTCTTGATTTCTTCCACCTGCAGTCCCGTATCACGTTTTAGTATGTCAATGTAGGTAAGGGCTGGTCTGCCACGCTTTCTTACTCCATGCTTTGGAATCCAATGTATGAGTTTGTGTACAAGCTCCATGGACCCCTGAGGCAGTGTCCAGCAAATCTTGCTCTGCGTTCTCTGATCTTGTCCGAGACTTTTGGCATGTCCCCATACAGGTCATTATTCGTCACATGCTGACTCCAGTTGATGTTGAACACAGATCTTAGCATCCTAGTGTAGCATCCATCCAGTTGTTTACCAAGCTTTGGGGTGACTGTCCATGCCTTACATCCATAGAGGAGGACTGATTCTACTGTAGCTATGAACAGTCTTTCTTTGAGCTTTCTGGATAGTGATTTAGCCTTCCACTGACTAAGTTTGCCACAGGCTCTCCATGCCGCTGCTTTGCGTGTTTTGATGTCCTTTTCAGTGCTGTCCATCCAGGCTCCAAGTCCTCCGCTTTATCAAGGCGCATGCCTTTGTTTGTGGTGATTACAGGTACTTGCGTCTGGTTGAAGGACATGTATTTCGTCTTTGCAGCGTTCATTTTGAGCCCGACTCTGCCCACTGAAGTCTCCACTCTGCTGAGTAGTGATTGGGCTTGAGACACTTCCTCAGACAACAGTGCAATGTCGTCAGCAAAGTCTAAGTCAGTTAATATGGTTGGTCCTATTCTGCCCCACCACGACAGAAGGAAGTATGGGACAATTTGAATTTGTTGATATTTGGTGAAATAACTATTTTTGTGGATTTTTCATATTTTTTCAAATAATTAATAACGTTTGTTTAATAGTAAAACAAATGTAGTTAATTGTTTGAAAAAATATGAAAAATCCACAAAAATAGTTATTTAATCATATATCAACAAATTCAAATTGTCCCATACTTCCTTCTGTCGTGGTGGGGCAGTATTCTTCTGCTGCTTTTTTTGTGAGGTGGAATCCTAGCTCTTCTTCTTTGCCATCTCTTAGGGCATAGTCAAGAACAATGACAAAGAGATATGGAGCCAGGGTGTCACCTTGTAGAACTCCAGCCAGTATCTCAAACACTTTGTATAATCTCTGCTATCGCATTTGTAAGCTGATCAGGTACACCATAGGCTTTCAATATTTGCAGCATTCGTCCCTATGTATAGTGTCAAACGTTTTCTTGAAGTCGATAAAGGTTATGATGGCTGGCAGGTAATTTGATCTTATTCCCTCAATAATTCTTCGGAGGGCAAGTATATGACTTACAGTGGTACGTCCTACTCTGAAGCCATTTTGATTAGCTCTTATGCGCATATACTATAGAGGCAAATACTGATGTTATTGGTTTTCCGTAGAATAAAAACAAATGTCGTCAATTAACTACGTCACTTCCGGAGTCAAATATTAACACGGTCAATTTAAATAATTTGCCACGTCCAGCTTGTCTGGAAGACAGATAAAATGACGAAATTGTGAGTCCCCAAAATGTCAAATTTGTTTACAATTCTCTAAAAAATACGGACCATCATTAACTGTGATCCTGCCGTTTGTAATCGGAAAACACGGGTTCGATTCCCGTGATTCACTTATGTTTATTTTATCTTCAAAACATGATGGTGACTTTGATTAAACCATTCACAGATTCATGTCAATTTCTATGAACTACTGTATGATGGCCCAGGTATGGACATACTTTAGTATTTATTATTAATCAATTGATTTATTAATTTGTATGTAATTATTATTTTGTATTCGATTTCTTTATTTACTATAAATATATTTATTAATTTATTAAGGGATGACTTCAAAACTCAACCACCGGTTGCCTGGCGGTTCCGCCCGGTTATGTGCGGTTGGAGCCGGGTTATTTTGTTTTGTTTTGAAGTCGCCCCCTGTAGTACACTGTAAACCTAAACAGGTCGCCTGATTAACTTAAAGCTAGTCCAGATGGTGTCCATTTGGACTGGTGTCTATTTTAGCCTAGTCCAGCACTGCTGGACAAGCTTTAAGCTCGACGTGCTTGATGTTAGTCCGTCATAAGCTGGACTAGTTTAGGCTATATGTCGCTCGACTAGCTTTAAGTTAATCCAGATGGTGTCCATTCTGACTAATGTCAGGTTAGTCATGCTAGCTTGACTAACGTAAGGTTAGTCCGGCTTGGCTCGACTAACGTAAAGTTAGTCCAGTTCAAACCATATAGGGTCACGCGCTATGAACTCGCCTCCCAATAGGGTGGTGCCGTTACATTTTGTAGTTTTATGCTGTCATTTTCCTCAAATATTTTCAAAACCACAAAAGCTATCTCAACAAATTTGGTATCATTTTAAAGCCCTAATAACAAGCTATCTGCCGGCAAAATGGCATTGGTATAGCTAATATAGAAGGGGAGATACAGCTGTTTGATGTTTGGAGACCAGGGGTGGTGCTGGAAGGGGTGTTTCTGGAAGGGGTGCCGCCTGTACAAACTCAATGGGGATAATCCAATAATGGCGATAATCTTTGTTCTTTTTACAATAACTAGTCATCGCCTAATGTTACAAACACCATTCTGGTCCCATTTTAAAGGATATTTAGTAGTCTTTAAGTATGTGGTTCAACAGACTTGTCAACTATTTGTAACAACTAATTAATTATGGATAAGACCATGATCATCAGCTTTCTTCCTATTCGCTACACAGTCAACATGAATAATCAGCCTCAATTTACCGGATTTATAAAAATGACTATAACAGAAAAAGTTTTCAACCTATGATAGCAAAAGTATACATTTTTGGAAAGCTTGTAACTAGAGGTATTCAGAAATGCCGTTTATATCAGGGAAGGGTTCATCCTTAAACAAATATTTCTGAAAATTCTAAAAATATATAAAATAAAAATTGGAGATATTCACTAGCCAGTATAATTACCATACCGACGTAGTAAGTTTGACAATTATATATCATCTAATGGGTAATTTCATGAGGAATTCAAATATGTAAAGTAAATAATAATAGGGGTAGGTATAAAAAATATATAGATCTCAAATTAAAAATTTAAAAACTCTGATATTTTTCCGAACATTTCCGATCATACCATTTTAGTTCTTGGTCGTACTATAATTTTAATGGCATATTCGGTTTCCTCATGCAATTTCCCTTCAGAAAATGTATACTTTTACTACCTCAGGGGGGTATACAAGCAAATATAAATGTGTAAAGTTAAAATCATGTCGCGAAAGCCAAAATCCGTGTGTAACGCGAAAGGAGGCGAGCTTAAAACACATGACCATAGTAGATCCCGCCTGACTCAAATTGTTCACGTTGCGTAGCGGTACTTGGCTTCGCCACGGGTGATTACTCTGCTGTCTGTTCAATAGCTCTCGTATTGGCCATGTTGTTTGCGGAGCTGCTGGCTACAGTGTTAGCTGTAGTGGACTGGTCAGCAATGTCTGACCCGTTAGCGTTCGAGATGCCCGCGCTACCGTCGTTCTTTACTGTTAGTTTTTTTCCTACTCCGAGTTGTTATTCCAAACAAAATGTAGAATAAAATAGTCTACAGATGTTGGCAAACACTATGATGCACACAATATGGCCACACAATGAAATAAATACGGCAAATTAAGTTTGGATTGGCTAGCAAAACCGGCCCGGCGTTGAAGTACGTCTTATATGCATGCCGCCACTGATATTTTATCTCAGTGCCTTGGCAAACCTAAAGCTAGTCCAGCCAGCTGGACTTACCACAAGCTAGTCCAGGCAGCTTGTCTATATAATAGTGCTATTACAGCCACAGACTAGTCCAGCATAACAAATCAAGCTAGTCAGGCTGAGCCGGACTAACCTTAATCTAGTCAAGTCGGTCTACATCTATCCAGCAGGCTTGACTAACCTGATTGACGAGTTTAAGCTGTCCAGCCTTGACTAACCTGCTCGACTAGTTTAAAGTTAGTCCAGCCTGTGTCTGACTAGTTTAAGTGTTAAGTTTATTTAATTATACATTCATTCATTTATATACATAGGCATATGTTTTTATTCATGTATTCGTTTATTTATTTGACTTCTTGTTATTTAATTACTAAGTTATTCATTTACTTATTTATGTATTGATTGATTGATTGGTTTATTGATTGTTTGATATTATTTTTCTACAATTCTGAATGCATTATTGTGGATAGATTTTAAATATTTTATAAAAATATTGATCTTAAATGTATCGTTGAGTAAATTATACACACATTTATAAAAAAAATACATCATATCTGTTATCTAAATTATCATTTAGTAAGCGTAAACTATTATGCTACAACTTACTCTTGGGTCCGGTCAGATGTAAGAGTTAGCGTAAATTATTCGTGGTTTACTAGTCTAATAGCTTATTCTGATTTGGTTGGTGCTCTCAAAATTGTGATTTACTTCCCACTTACTAGCGTGGTAGCGCAATTCTTCATCTACTCGGCCGATGGTGTATTCGGGATATTTCTTGGTAAGAGCTTGCTTCACCACTCCATTCCCGGGATTTGGACAGGTGGTGTAGAAGAAGGTTCTCAGCAACATCAACATACGTGTGGCTATGATAATAACGCGCGAAGCAGGTTGTTGGACCACAAGTATGATTTGTAACAGGTTGTCATGTTAAAAACTAATTCAAGCAGGAGCATATCATAATAGCTATACGTGTTCAAAGTCAAGCCCGACCAATAGAAACGATTATTCTCTTACAAACTTTCAGCAACAATATATTATTTGACAATGTTATTCTGAAATACATCAAATACTCTACATTGTAGATCCATACGATAATGGTTTCGTGATTAAAGTAGATCAGACTCACTGGCACATCGTTATGAAATTGACATTCAATTAACGGTTAACTTCTTTCTTTAGTGATTTCCGATGACGGTATAGTATAGTTCCCTAGGCAAATATCAACTGGCATAACGCTTTCATTTTGCATAGATACCTTAGTTTCAGAATTTAAAGAAAATTGTATGGTTGATCAATTCCTCTCCATGAAGCGAAAACGTTTTCAAATACGACCACGGTATTATATTTAGAGCAACGTCAACAGAACGGCGGAATGCGCCGCTGTGAATATTTAATATCCGAAACCATTATCGTAGTTTTAGTTTTACATTTAGGTAGATTAGGTTATTAAACAGCACTAGCGAATCTACAAAAAATATAGATAATATATAACTACTGGCAGTGGCGTAACAGCCGGGGGGGGGGGGGGGGGGGGGGGAGGCACAGTGCCCCCCCTGAAGGTGCTCAGCATGAAATTTAATTTAAACCTACCCACCAGGAAAAATGGGGGGAAGGGAAAAGAGGAA
>CM069447.1:64883499-64957993 GCA_035610835.1 Ophiura sarsii | reverse complement strand
GAATGTCAGCCTCTTGAGATTTGTCGTGATTATAGCTCTGAATCATAGCTACACATACAAAGTAAATGCTAATTGATACCTATTTCGCTTTTATCATGATGCAATCAAAGCCAGAGAGAGATTTTGGACAACGGACACGGAAAATTACCCCAAAGATAAATACATGATTTTTTCGTTTTCTCTCCATGTTGATGATTAAGTATAACCGCCCGATTTATATACTGAAAATAGAAAACAATGGATGATTTTTGAATATAATGCTATACTATCATGTATCTATCAGATTGTAGGCAATATTCACCTTTTTAGCTTGCAAATAGTATAATATCAGCTCGAATGTATTGACACGCCTTTAGCATACTGGATTACTGATATTCAGTCAAATGTTCCTTGTTACAAGTCAAGCTACAGTGATGCCTCGAATGTTAAATCTTAACATGATAGTAACGTTATCAGTTTTCCTTATATGCAACATTTAGAATGGTTAATCTGGTAGTCAGTGATAGAAAAATATAACTTCGAGAGACTTGAAATTTATCCATAGTCCTGTATAATGAAGATCTCTTAGTTCCTATGGAAAGCAAATATGACTTTTGCAGCGGTCCTTTAGGTTAAAATTGATGGCTGTCCTGGATCTGGTTCTGGCTAATTAGAGTGCATTTTCCGCCAAAAAATCAGTCACTTGTATTGTTGAAAGTCTGTTCAAGATATATTTGTAACTTAGAACGATTGTAATTGACATACCGTAGATATTCGATATCTAGCCATGTTTAATGCCAACTTTGAAACTCTGAAAGAGATGGCGCCCTCTCGCGATAAAGCCGGCTTTTAAAAAGATCATTCTAACAAAATAATTTCGGCGGCGCTGAAAATTACGTAAGTAATGTCGCAGTATATAGTCCGTTTAATATAATTTTCGGATCAAGAATCTATCCCGGGACCTATCCAATGACTACATGTATACGAGTGTGAGTGTCTGGTAACGGGGTAAAACAGCAGACGTACAATACGGAGAATCGATGGGCGAGGTCTAGACTCTGGCAGGTCATATTCGACTTAACCAATGTATCTTTTATTGTTCATAAATAGTATTTGTTGCTATTCGATATTTTTAAGGATATATTATTAAGCAGCTAATTCAAAAAAAAATTAAAAACACTGACTATAGAGAAAATATCCAAAATTATCAATTTACTTTATTTTGTCACCAGTTAATATTTTTTAGGAAACAGCCTATCCTAAAGAAGAAAAAAAAGAAATAAAATCTTTATACATGTATGATTGATTTTTATTCGAGTGGCGTAGCTAGGGTTTTTTATAATGAGTTGGGTGGGGTGGGGGTTGGGCAAAATAAAAATGACTTTGCCAAGCTGGCAACTTTTGAGAATTCAACGAGTCACAACAACTAACTTGAGAGGGATGTGTGAGGGGGGTTGTGACAAGCACCCCACCCCCACCCCCCCCCCCCCCCCCCCCCCCCCCCCCCCCCCCCCCAGCGCGGTAAATCCGATAAATTTCTCACAGTGCCAATTACACATGTTGATAGATACTCGATTCAAAATAAAAATAACCCGCCAAATGTATAATAGGTCATTCTTTGAAGGTCGTGCATTGAATCGATCTGAACAGCGAAAGCGGGTAACCCTTTGTTACGGGGACGCATAAGTATCTATTCTATCTGTATTCTCTATTCAATAACCAGAGAAGTTATTACGTAAACACATCTTTTGGAACGGTAAATATTTCCTCTGGGATGTTATTCATTTCAATCGTTGAATCAAAGCGTGTAGCCATTATATACTCCTTGGTGTAGCGTGATAGTTAACACGGTCATCAGATTAGACTAGCAGTTGGGAATACATGGAATGTACATGTACCTATAATGTTATGGTTTGAATGCGAATCAGAGACCTATTAATTGTTATTTTAGAAAAGTTACAAATATTGGTTAATTCTCATTGTGCGCTCCGAATCAGATGATATAAAAAATGATAATTATGTTAGCAAAATCTTATAAATAAATAAATAAACAAATGAATTAATTAATTAATGAGGAACACTATGAATATTTTAATGTATAAGGTTAAAAATGATGAACAATGTTTCACACTAATTTGTTGCATGCGTTTTATATCAATGATGCTTGGCAGTCAGACGCCAAACGTGAAAATTAACCGGGGAAGATTACGTCTTTTGGTTGGCCTGCGCCACGATTATCAATTTTGATCAACTTAGGTTCATTTGAAGGGAAAGTCATATTTATCCAGGATGCAATTCTGTTTTAATAAAATAAACATGGTATTCTGCAGGACTCGAACCCAGGCGGGGAGAATTCAGCAGATTTCTAGTCCATAGTCCTAAACCACTCGGCCATGCCTACTCATTGAAGCGTCTATCGTGTGCACTCAATAATGAACTAGTGGTGAACTGTTGAGTTATTCGACCCAATAGCCAAATCGAACCCATCGAAATACTAAGTCGTATTTTAAATGTAAAATCGGCGTCTCAGCAAGTTAAATTGGGTATCAACGCGAAGAACAATACATTGATGATCGAAAAAAGTTAAAGCCTAATAAAACAAGATTCAAGGCCGACAAGAGTCAAGGCCACGGCAAATAAACCGTCATTTTTTCGGTAAAGAAAAAAACCCATATTTATAGAAAATAGCATTTCGAGCATCGTCCCGGCAAACACGACTTTAGCCAACTTGTTATAGCACCCCTTACATGTAGTAAAAATAAACCTAGGCTGCAGGCACATTGCGTTGAACCTAATTGAAATGCCTTATTATTGGCACTGTTAGACCTATAAGGCAAAAAAACAAAAACAAGTTTGTTTCCGCTAGGTGGTCTGAAAACCAAGATGCGAGATGCGGTGTGGGGTGGGTTTTTTTAGGGGGGGGGGGGGGGGGAGAAGTGCGGTGGGATGACTTTCTAAAGGCAATTTTTGCAATTTAGCATACGCCGCGCCGCGAACCCTGAAGACACAAATTGAAATAATCACAGCCAGTATACTATTACTAATGTGCCCCATGTCATACTGGGCTTCCAGAGCAGTCAGATTCAATTGTTTGTGTAAATGTTAATATTACGGTAATTTGTATTTAAATCGCGTTTGAGATTATATGTTTTAAAACATGAGAATAACAAAATGAAATTCGGTATTAATTTACGTCGCCATTATGCGCGCGGCCTACGGAAACAATTTTTTTTTACGCCTAAGGCTGATATTTTGTCATATGAATTGCACGACGACATCCTCATTCCACGTGAAAATAAAATCGTGTCGTCTACAATAGACCATAGATTCACTAAACTGTGGCAACTGCTGACACGATTGCTAATACATTAAGGCTTGTCTTGTGGTGCTCACTTGAACAGTCTCCGTGTGGTCTAGTGGGTAAACCCCGGCCACAGAAGCGAGAGGACCCGGGTTCGAGACCGTGTATATTTCATGGTAGTCTTCATGTTATTTTTTATTTCCCCAAACTGTTTATAGTTTCCTGACTTTTATTCATTCCAGTGGACACCAATGAATTCAATATTATTTATTACATGGCACGCTGAATACTGATTCACGCTTGGTTGCACATCGCTTAAATACCCATTGAAGAATGTTGAGCTTGTCATTCGATCATTTTGCTGCTGAGCAATTATCGATCTTTAATGTCATTTTTAGAAGACGATTGATAATGACAACGAAACGATTACATCTATGCAACTGATTGTGTCACAACAAAAATACACCCCGTGTAAAATAGGAACAATTTGGGTTGTAAATGGGCCCTAAACACTTTCCATGCGGCTGTTGCTTTTATTGTATATAAACAGCTTGCAAGGTCTATAAGGGATCACGTCAAAACTCGACCGCCCGGCAACCGCCGGTTACGGCCGGTTCCGTTCGGTTCTCACAAAACGTGTCGTCTGTTATAATATACACACATAATGAGGTCAAATAGTAACACTCTGGTGAACACGACCGGTTGAAAGTGCCTCGTCACACACGTGAGCAATAACATCTTGAAGTAATGGGCTCTTTTAAGACTTAAAAGTCTCAGTACAATACAGCTATTGATTTTCGATGGGGTTGGCTTTTTCAATCTGTTTATAGCTCAATTAACTTTTTAAAATCAATACCGAAAGTCTATGAATGTTTTTTTTTTATAGAACGATAATAGAGAGAGCTATTATGACCGCAAAGTAACAGATTGATAGTGTAAATTGGTCAGATTATAGCATTAAGTCAACCGGCGGTTGTTCAGTGTTGCATGCGCGAATATTCATATACCAGTAAAACATTTGACCTGAAAGAACCGGGCGGAACCGCCCGTAACCGGCAGTCAACGGGCGGTCGAGTTTTGACGTCTCCCCTAACAACTCTCTGGTCCAATTAATCCAAAGGATTAATGAAAAAATACTAGGCATGTATACTTATTTCAATTTTTGAAATATTCTGTGAAATTTTGGAATGTCGTCTGCAGACGCCTGGCACGTGGAGAGTGTTTAAGTGTAGCACCTTAATATTTCAAACTGATATGAAAATAAAGGAGTAGGTCTAATATAAATAGAAAACATATTTGAATAAAAACCTTGCATTAACACATTTATTGGAATGTAAATGTTTTAAAGGTTATAAGGTTCCCGACATTAAAATGTGAAAAATCTTGGTAAAAATGCATTTAAGATACTCTGGTGTGTGTCTGGAGGTAGGCAATTACATCCATGAATGAAAATGTGTGGAGTAAAAATATACGTCATTTCATTTCCCAATACATAGAGACTAAATCGCTTTTTGTAACAAAAGGTATTTAGCAGGATTCGAACCGACGCGGGGAGAATCCAATAGATTTATAGTCTAAAGCCTAAACCGCTCGGCCATACTACTCATTGAAGCAACCGTCGTGTTCAATGAATAATGAACTAGTGGTAGTCTATCGAGTTATTCGACCAAAAATCAGTAATTTTAGGAAATTTGGGGGGCGTATATTTTATTTGAAATATACATAACGTGATAACACACACACTGAAAGCTAACAATCAAATGTATATCGTCAGAACTGTTGGAACTCTTGCCCCATATACAGTAAGATGGACTATAGAGGTAGACAACTTTTAGGTCAAGCGTTCTGGGTTCTATAATTTCGATGATAATTCATTAACGTTAACACACTTACAAATTTCGATCTCCGAATGATCGAGCATCTAATGCAACATAATTAACTAGGAGAATCTACAGGATCTTCATAACAGAAAGAGCTTATCTCTCTAGTTTTAGTGATCGCGCTAATGACTGACTGAACTGACTATATACTTCGAACATTAGGCCTACGTACGTAATTTTCAGCGCCGCCGAAATTATTTTGTTAGAATGATCTTTTTAAAAGCCGGCTTTATCGCGAGAGGGCGCCATCTCTTTCAGAGTTTCAAAGTTGGCATAAACATGGCTAGATATCGAATATCTACGGTACATACATACATACATACAATAAGCTTTTATATACCGCCATCTCATTTAGATCACAGCGGTTTGTGATGATACAAAGAACATATACAACCTAGCAAAGTAAACAACATGATAAAAACAAAACATTATATATACAAAGAGCAATATCAATAAGGAAATAGGTGAGTTTTCACTTGTTTTTTGAAAACATTCACAGAGACCGCAGAACGAAGAGTACGTGGGACATTGTTCCAGAGAGTAGGCGCTGCAAAAAAGAATGAACTGTCAGCAGCAGATTTAAGGTTTCTGGCAAAAATTCTGTGCTGCTGTAGCCGAGTAGAGTCTGTTGAAGAGCGAAGGCCAGCACGTGCAGGAGCATACAGAGACAGCGTTGAAGCAAGATATGATGGAGCAATGTCATTAATACACTTAAACACGATGAGAAGTATTTTGAAATGAATCCGTTCCTTGATTGGTAGCCAGTGCAGTTCTTTTAAGCATGGTGTTGCATGATCATTTTTTTTTTGCACAAAATATAAGTTTGGCAGCCCAGTTCTGTAAGCGTTGAAGCCGACTTAGATTATTCTGAGTGATACCGAGGAATAGAGCATTGCCATAGTCGAGACGAGAAAGCACTACAGATCTTATGATATGATTACATGTGTCCGTGTCGAGAAAACGCCGAATGCGAGAAATATTGCGAAGCTGAAATGAGAGTGCTTTGCACAGTCCAGTTACGTGTGGAGACATAGTCATTTGGCTGTCGAATATGATGCCCAAGTTGCGGACATTATCAGATGGTGCAATGAAATCAATTGACACGATAGAATTGGCCAAATGAAGAGCACTTGGGAGACATTTGGCTGTTTTTTACCCGTTTCCGTCGCACTAAATGGAAGTTTTGTTTTTACTGCATATCCAGAAAAGTACAATGAGTATTCAGACTAATCTACTATGTATGATTTTGTAGATGAGATTCAAAGCTTCAATTGTAGAATATTTCATACGACTGGCTTGTATAAGAGCAAAGTTATGAGGTAGGAGGTAGAACTTGAATGACCCTTGTATAATGATATACCTGGACAGATTCGCGCGTAGCTCGAGAAAATTTGCCATTTTTATACTGAATTGCCCATCATCTTACCGGGCAAGGGGCAAAGTTGTCATTTAGAAGGGAATTAAGTAAATCCCGTAAATTTTCCCTTTCCTTTTCCCTTTTATCTTCCTCTTCTCCCTTTCCTTTCTTTTCCTTTCCCTTCTCTCTTTCTCTTCCTCTCTTCCCTCTCTTCTTCCCTTCTCTTCGATTTTTTTTAGCCCGGTAGTGTGAGCTGGCCTTCCCGATCAAAGCTGTCTGGGGGGGGGGGGGGGGGGGGCACCCCCTGACCCCGGGAGATACGCTACTGGGTTGCATACTTGAACTGCAAAATCAATGCGATCAAACATTTTGGTTCAGCAGGGTAAAGCTAAAATGAAATGTTGTTGACTTTCATGGGGGCGCTAGAGTAATATTCTGCATCATCCAAATACTGATGAAATTATACACGGCCAATGAAATAATGGATATGTCCTTACGAATCCATTATATATCCAAGTCCGTCATGGTTTGCCTACGTATTAAGGTACGTGTGATTAAGGTCATAATGATATGCCAAGGCCTAGTCAAACACTATCAAAATAAGTCGCGTTTATGTTACATCTTAACTTTAATTAACATTTGTGTGTGCAGAGTTATCAACAAGTGAAATCGATTGAATGAGTATACACAAATCGTTCCTTATTTTGTTGATGAATATTCAAGCTCTCAAGAAATATGTCACTATTCAAAACAATATTCGTCGTCAAAGTCCTTAGAAAGATAACTGAGAGGCGGTCTTACATGTCCTAGCATGTTTATAACAATGGGCTTTATTTGTATTTGAAACAACCTAGATACAAATGAAAATCAAGCCCAATGAAAGTGCATCCATACTCAATAACATTAGTGATGGAAAAGTGTGACTCTCGACTAAGAACAACGTTAATTGGAAAAGTTTGACTCTCCTCTTCTAAGAGCAACGCTAATGGACTTACCGTACAGAGATGGCGTTTACCTTGTAACCTGACACCTTAAATTCGCCAAGTGTATTTAAATAACTCAAATGCAATCAATGCTTTAAATCTTAGGAGAAATAGTGAATCGATGATTATTGTGTAAGAGTATCTTGCGGTGACTATACAAACTTTGACAGCGGATGTATAGGGGGGATGGGGCCACTGGTCCGGTAAAGCATATTTCATGATATAAACGCTTAAAGCTCATAAAGATATTTATGGAATTGCTATGAAAACATCACCCATGTAACTGTTTACATTTAACATATAATCATTGTTAAAAAATATCCAAACAAAAGGCCAATTACCACTAACTAAAAATGTACTGGGCACAGACCAGTTACCCTATCATTGGGGCAACTGGTCCTATGTGTTTCAACGGTTAGAATACACAGAAACCATTGAATGACAACACGGAAATTAGGCTGCATTTTCTTTACAAGCACATTTCCAGATTATTTAACGTGTAAAAAAGATACATGTCTCATGAAACCCATGTTTTATACAGTTTTCGTGGTTAACGTGTAAATAGCAGTAATAATAATGGTGTACAAAGCAAGCGACATTTTCAACTGCACGTTTATTAGATAAAACGATATGAACCTAGTTAAATGGTTACATGGTTGTGATATTCAGATGCCTCATACATTTGTCTATATAGGCCTGTATACCCCTTTCATGCCTTTCTTTAATGATTTTATGTACATATAATCATCATTTAGTACTTATAATAAACCATCTTGATATTTAGCCAGCTTTTCATGTTACAGGGGAACTTAGTCAATATGACAACGATGACCCAACGGTTAGTATACACAAAAATCAGTGAATAACATACATAAATCATGATATTTCGTCAATGAAAATATATTTACAGACACCATTTAAAATATAATACAGATGTAATTCATAATACCGAGGTTTTAAACCATTCTAAAGCAAGTTCATATCATATTGTAATCATTCAATAGCAGAAATAGTGGTATTAGACCAAAATACCCCAAAATTAGGCGACATATCAAGACTAGTATGTATTGCTCATGCGTATAACTGACTTGTACGTAAGACATACGTTAGTAGCAAAAGTAATATTTTACATCATCATACCATGGCAGGTAATAACCTGCATTGATCATACGTACCAACACCAACGAATAATAACTGAGACCAATGTAGATATCCACAGAACTGAAATAAATGCAAATATTCCCATAATAATATAAACAATAATTGCTTTGGTTTAATTTTAATTTTAAGTAGTGCTTGGACGTATAGTGATGCAAATAGTACTTTTACAACTCTCGTATACGATACGTCATACAAACCACTTAATTATATACCTACGAGCCATACGCATTGGTTTATCAGTGCCCATAAGTGTTTAAAAGACTCCCGTCATGGCTATTTAGTCTTGGTTTTAGCCCTACAAGCATACACATCTGCCGACGTCACTATCAACAATTAAATGCCTTAGTATATAAAGAATAAAATGACTGAGTATATAAAGAATAAAATGCCTTAGTATTTATATATAATAGCTTTTTGTCACTACCCCACTAGTGTTTGTAGACACGATGTGACTTGACAAAAAAAATAACTTGAGGCAATTGACTTTTACGGATGCGGACTTGAAACATGGAAAATAGATAACCGCGCTATAAGATGTAAGTAAAGTGTAGTCGACCTGTTGATGTTTACCAAAAAAGAGACATTTTAATTTGAAAGCATGATCGTTACGTAGCGGGGAAATTTGCCGGCTAAAAATGAAATACAACTCTCGTTGAAACTTAAAAAGTTAATCGCGGTATAAGTTGGCGCTCAGTTCTGAGCCATAGGTATTATACAGGTTTTCTATAAATTCACCAATTATTATAAAATGATGTTAGATTATTTATTATTACATCGTTTCATGCCAATAAACAATATATGTTGCTAAAATCATTAAGATCATTGTTAAATGGCATAATAATTTATTTGAAAATAATTCTTAGCCAGCTACCCATTTATAGTTTAGAGACAGTATCTTGATTTGTAATATAATTTTATAAGAGGTAATTTTGGTCAAACTTGGATTTGTTTCTCTTTTTAGCGCCCAAAGAATGAGCATGTATTTATTTTTTGCAACAACCGAAAACGTTTACAATCACAGAACACACACAAATATAAACACATAGTATAACGCACTGAAAATACAATCTTCTAATAGAAAGCATATAATTTTTAAGGCGCGACATCTTTTCATTTTTTATGTTATATCAATGAGTGTGCCTCTGGTTTGTTTACTATCCATTACCTAATACACTCTCTAAGGCATTCTACCCAACACCAACTGTGTCATTCTTACGTTACTGTCAAGTTAAATCACGTCAGAAGTTCTTAACTCTACCGCTCGTGTTGGATGATTCTCACTAAGGCCAATGAAAATGGAAACCTGTTCTACGGGCCAGTCCGAAGTTTGTCTGTCTCATTTTCTTCTTTGTTTAATATTAGAAAACAAAATAAAATGTTTGCACTATTTGTTTGTTGATAAAAAAATATATTGTTAATATATTGTTGTTGTTGCTGTACAAATTTGAATCCTTACATTAACCGTAATCTTGGCGAACACGTTGACCGACCGTTTCTAATGTTTTGTTCGTCGCCTAAGTTTGAAGCGTTGCTTCCTTGCTGTATGCCTACCTCTATCGGTGTTACTATTATGAAACAGTATATTTCACGAAGTCGTTTAGGAAAGCCAATATTTCAATCTGTTTAAAACCATGTATTTGTATAAAATAAAAGGAGGCCACTTAAACCCGTAGCACGATATTGATATTTTTATTTCGACTAAGTTGCATTTGTGAACACAAAACACAACACTACCTCGTATTATTAAAAAGTTACAGAGCGATGCGATTCCAAATGACCTCAACACTTAATAGTTCGCACGAATTAAGCGAACTATTAAGCGAACAGATAACAGTATGTTATAAATCGAAAATGGAGAAAAAATATCTTATAAATCCCGAAATTTGTAGCATATTTCTTTATGAGTTTTAATAAAGTTGCGTGGTGATGTTTTCTTACTGAGACGCGGTAATTATGGTTGGGGGTCAAACTTAAATTCATTAAAAACTAATTCAAGTAGAAAAAACAAGATGGGATAATATAGCTTTAAACTTGTATCAATGGTCAAGGGAAAGAGATGTATGAAAACACACACTATTTTATAATAGTGACAGATTTACTTAACGATCCAATCGGTCACAAAGAGGTCACGTGGGGTCAATTAAGGTCATATACGTGACTTTGAAAATAATGTTAAAAAAAAAACCCCTTTGTTGTTCTTTTTTTTTTAAGTTACACGGTTGGGACTATAGTATATAGTACACGGTCGGTCGGACGTGGACAACAATAACACTTTTTGATATTGGCTTTAGCGCCATTTATAGAAAATTAGTCACTTTTCAAAAATAACATTTTCAATACACAATGCAGAGAAATAACACCAATTGTTTACAAGCACATAAGCCGTATCAGTCCCGCGTTGATCACTGTGCATTTCCCTTCAATGCGCGGGCTAATTCAAATTCAAGGTGTATATGCATGGGTGAAGGATATGAATGTGAAGGGATTTTTATGGAAAAGAGAACATGGACCGATTAATTAAATTATATTTAGTCGTACAAGATCTTAATTTTATTCATGTCGGTACAATTAATTTGAACAATTTGAGTTGACAGAGTCAACAGCATTCTATGTTACATCAATCAGGAAATAAGAGAAATTGATGATATAGTTACTGACCGATGTGTAAATGTTTGTTATTTGAAATGTTTCATTGATATCTACAGCTAACCCAAACCAAACTTAACCAAAGTGAATCCCTAAAGCAGTTTAAAGTAATGCACTTTATGTTCGGAATCAAATATCCGCTCACTAAGTGTACGACCCAACGCATCGTAGCGGCTGCACTGTGTGATCGATTGCCCGGTCAATCCTGGTGGTCACAGTGTCACACATGGGGTGAACCTTACACACACCCCTTCTCCTCCCGCGTAGTGTATTGAAAATGTGACTTTAGAAAAGTGACTAATTTTCTTTAAATGGCGCTAATCAAGGTTTATCTTTGTTGTTAGATGTTATGTTTGATAGAAAAACGTGCCAAACAGATTCATCCAAATGTCTATGTAGGCTGTTTGATAAAAAGATAATCGAAAATTACTTTAAATGACCTAATCAAAGTTATGGGTTTCATGAGACCTGTATCCTTTTTACACGTTAACAAATATGGAAATGAGTTTGTAAAGAAAATATTGCCTAGTTACCGTGTTGTCAACCAATGATTTCTGTGTATTATAACCGTTGGAACATATATGACCAGTTGCCCCAATGGTGGGGTAACTGGTCCGTGCCAAGTAAAGTTTTTAGTTAGTGGTTATATGGTATATATATAAGATTTAGCGTAAAGTACTCGCCCAAGTTACTAGCCTAGTAGCTTACTAGCCTAGTAGCTTGTATAAGAGCAAAGTTATGAGGTAGGAGGTAGAACTTGAATGACCCTTGTATAATGATATACCTGGACAGATTCGCGCGTAGCTCGAGAAAATTTGCCATTTTTATACTGAATTGCCCATCATCTTACCGGGCAAGGGGCAAAGTTGTCATTTAGAAGGGAATTAAGTAAATCCCGTAAATTTTCCCTTTCCTTTTCCCTTTTATCTTCCTCTTCTCCCTTTCCTTTCTTTTCCTTTCCCTTCTCTCTTTCTCTTCCTCTCTTCCCTCTCTTCTTCCCTTCTCTTCGATTTTTTTTAGCCCGGTAGTGTGAGCTGGCCTTCCCGATCAAAGCTGTCTGGGGGGGGGGGGGGGGGGCACCCCCTGACCCCGGGAGATACGCTACTGGGTTGCATACTTGAACTGCAAAATCAATGCGATCAAACATTTTGGTTCAGCAGGGTAAAGCTAAAATGAAATGTTGTTGACTTTCATGGGGGCGCTAGAGTAATATTCTGCATCATCCAAATACTGATGAAATTATACACGGCCAATGAAATAATGGATATGTCCTTACGAATCCATTATATATCCAAGTCCGTCATGGTTTGCCTACGTATTAAGGTACGTGTGATTAAGGTCATAATGATATGCCAAGGCCTAGTCAAACACTATCAAAATAAGTCGCGTTTATGTTACATCTTAACTTTAATTAACATTTGTGTGTGCAGAGTTATCAACAAGTGAAATCGATTGAATGAGTATACACAAATCGTTCCTTATTTTGTTGATGAATATTCAAGCTCTCAAGAAATATGTCACTATTCAAAACAATATTCGTCGTCAAAGTCCTTAGAAAGATAACTGAGAGGCGGTCTTACATGTCCTAGCATGTTTATAACAATGGGCTTTATTTGTATTTGAAACAACCTAGATACAAATGAAAATCAAGCCCAATGAAAGTGCATCCATACTCAATAACATTAGTGATGGAAAAGTGTGACTCTCGACTAAGAACAACGTTAATTGGAAAAGTTTGACTCTCCTCTTCTAAGAGCAACGCTAATGGACTTACCGTACAGAGATGGCGTTTACCTTGTAACCTGACACCTTAAATTCGCCAAGTGTATTTAAATAACTCAAATGCAATCAATGCTTTAAATCTTAGGAGAAATAGTGAATCGATGATTATTGTGTAAGAGTATCTTGCGGTGACTATACAAACTTTGACAGCGGATGTATAGGGGGGATGGGGCCACTGGTCCGGTAAAGCATATTTCATGATATAAACGCTTAAAGCTCATAAAGATATTTATGGAATTGCTATGAAAACATCACCCATGTAACTGTTTACATTTAACATATAATCATTGTTAAAAAATATCCAAACAAAAGGCCAATTACCACTAACTAAAAATGTACTGGGCACAGACCAGTTACCCTATCATTGGGGCAACTGGTCCTATGTGTTTCAACGGTTAGAATACACAGAAACCATTGAATGACAACACGGAAATTAGGCTGCATTTTCTTTACAAGCACATTTCCAGATTATTTAACGTGTAAAAAAGATACATGTCTCATGAAACCCATGTTTTATACAGTTTTCGTGGTTAACGTGTAAATAGCAGTAATAATAATGGTGTACAAAGCAAGCGACATTTTCAACTGCACGTTTATTAGATAAAACGATATGAACCTAGTTAAATGGTTACATGGTTGTGATATTCAGATGCCTCATACATTTGTCTATATAGGCCTGTATACCCCTTTCATGCCTTTCTTTAATGATTTTATGTACATATAATCATCATTTAGTACTTATAATAAACCATCTTGATATTTAGCCAGCTTTTCATGTTACAGGGGAACTTAGTCAATATGACAACGATGACCCAACGGTTAGTATACACAAAAATCAGTGAATAACATACATAAATCATGATATTTCGTCAATGAAAATATATTTACAGACACCATTTAAAATATAATACAGATGTAATTCATAATACCGAGGTTTTAAACCATTCTAAAGCAAGTTCATATCATATTGTAATCATTCAATAGCAGAAATAGTGGTATTAGACCAAAATACCCCAAAATTAGGCGACATATCAAGACTAGTATGTATTGCTCATGCGTATAACTGACTTGTACGTAAGACATACGTTAGTAGCAAAAGTAATATTTTACATCATCATACCATGGCAGGTAATAACCTGCATTGATCATACGTACCAACACCAACGAATAATAACTGAGACCAATGTAGATATCCACAGAACTGAAATAAATGCAAATATTCCCATAATAATATAAACAATAATTGCTTTGGTTTAATTTTAATTTTAAGTAGTGCTTGGACGTATAGTGATGCAAATAGTACTTTTACAACTCTCGTATACGATACGTCATACAAACCACTTAATTATATACCTACGAGCCATACGCATTGGTTTATCAGTGCCCATAAGTGTTTAAAAGACTCCCGTCATGGCTATTTAGTCTTGGTTTTAGCCCTACAAGCATACACATCTGCCGACGTCACTATCAACAATTAAATGCCTTAGTATATAAAGAATAAAATGACTGAGTATATAAAGAATAAAATGCCTTAGTATTTATATATAATAGCTTTTTGTCACTACCCCACTAGTGTTTGTAGACACGATGTGACTTGACAAAAAAAATAACTTGAGGCAATTGACTTTTACGGATGCGGACTTGAAACATGGAAAATAGATAACCGCGCTATAAGATGTAAGTAAAGTGTAGTCGACCTGTTGATGTTTACCAAAAAAGAGACATTTTAATTTGAAAGCATGATCGTTACGTAGCGGGGAAATTTGCCGGCTAAAAATGAAATACAACTCTCGTTGAAACTTAAAAAGTTAATCGCGGTATAAGTTGGCGCTCAGTTCTGAGCCATAGGTATTATACAGGTTTTCTATAAATTCACCAATTATTATAAAATGATGTTAGATTATTTATTATTACATCGTTTCATGCCAATAAACAATATATGTTGCTAAAATCATTAAGATCATTGTTAAATGGCATAATAATTTATTTGAAAATAATTCTTAGCCAGCTACCCATTTATAGTTTAGAGACAGTATCTTGATTTGTAATATAATTTTATAAGAGGTAATTTTGGTCAAACTTGGATTTGTTTCTCTTTTTAGCGCCCAAAGAATGAGCATGTATTTATTTTTTGCAACAACCGAAAACGTTTACAATCACAGAACACACACAAATATAAACACATAGTATAACGCACTGAAAATACAATCTTCTAATAGAAAGCATATAATTTTTAAGGCGCGACATCTTTTCATTTTTTATGTTATATCAATGAGTGTGCCTCTGGTTTGTTTACTATCCATTACCTAATACACTCTCTAAGGCATTCTACCCAACACCAACTGTGTCATTCTTACGTTACTGTCAAGTTAAATCACGTCAGAAGTTCTTAACTCTACCGCTCGTGTTGGATGATTCTCACTAAGGCCAATGAAAATGGAAACCTGTTCTACGGGCCAGTCCGAAGTTTGTCTGTCTCATTTTCTTCTTTGTTTAATATTAGAAAACAAAATAAAATGTTTGCACTATTTGTTTGTTGATAAAAAAATATATTGTTAATATATTGTTGTTGTTGCTGTACAAATTTGAATCCTTACATTAACCGTAATCTTGGCGAACACGTTGACCGACCGTTTCTAATGTTTTGTTCGTCGCCTAAGTTTGAAGCGTTGCTTCCTTGCTGTATGCCTACCTCTATCGGTGTTACTATTATGAAACAGTATATTTCACGAAGTCGTTTAGGAAAGCCAATATTTCAATCTGTTTAAAACCATGTATTTGTATAAAATAAAAGGAGGCCACTTAAACCCGTAGCACGATATTGATATTTTTATTTCGACTAAGTTGCATTTGTGAACACAAAACACAACACTACCTCGTATTATTAAAAAGTTACAGAGCGATGCGATTCCAAATGACCTCAACACTTAATAGTTCGCACGAATTAAGCGAACTATTAAGCGAACAGATAACAGTATGTTATAAATCGAAAATGGAGAAAAAATATCTTATAAATCCCGAAATTTGTAGCATATTTCTTTATGAGTTTTAATAAAGTTGCGTGGTGATGTTTTCTTACTGAGACGCGGTAATTATGGTTGGGGGTCAAACTTAAATTCATTAAAAACTAATTCAAGTAGAAAAAACAAGATGGGATAATATAGCTTTAAACTTGTATCAATGGTCAAGGGAAAGAGATGTATGAAAACACACACTATTTTATAATAGTGACAGATTTACTTAACGATCCAATCGGTCACAAAGAGGTCACGTGGGGTCAATTAAGGTCATATACGTGACTTTGAAAATAATGTTAAAAAAAAAACCCCTTTGTTGTTCTTTTTTTTTTAAGTTACACGGTTGGGACTATAGTATATAGTACACGGTCGGTCGGACGTGGACAACAATAACACTTTTTGATATTGGCTTTAGCGCCATTTATAGAAAATTAGTCACTTTTCAAAAATAACATTTTCAATACACAATGCAGAGAAATAACACCAATTGTTTACAAGCACATAAGCCGTATCAGTCCCGCGTTGATCACTGTGCATTTCCCTTCAATGCGCGGGCTAATTCAAATTCAAGGTGTATATGCATGGGTGAAGGATATGAATGTGAAGGGATTTTTATGGAAAAGAGAACATGGACCGATTAATTAAATTATATTTAGTCGTACAAGATCTTAATTTTATTCATGTCGGTACAATTAATTTGAACAATTTGAGTTGACAGAGTCAACAGCATTCTATGTTACATCAATCAGGAAATAAGAGAAATTGATGATATAGTTACTGACCGATGTGTAAATGTTTGTTATTTGAAATGTTTCATTGATATCTACAGCTAACCCAAACCAAACTTAACCAAAGTGAATCCCTAAAGCAGTTTAAAGTAATGCACTTTATGTTCGGAATCAAATATCCGCTCACTAAGTGTACGACCCAACGCATCGTAGCGGCTGCACTGTGTGATCGATTGCCCGGTCAATCCTGGTGGTCACAGTGTCACACATGGGGTGAACCTTACACACACCCCTTCTCCTCCCGCGTAGTGTATTGAAAATGTGACTTTAGAAAAGTGACTAATTTTCTTTAAATGGCGCTAATCAAGGTTTATCTTTGTTGTTAGATGTTATGTTTGATAGAAAAACGTGCCAAACAGATTCATCCAAATGTCTATGTAGGCTGTTTGATAAAAAGATAATCGAAAATTACTTTAAATGACCTAATCAAAGTTATGGGTTTCATGAGACCTGTATCCTTTTTACACGTTAACAAATATGGAAATGAGTTTGTAAAGAAAATATTGCCTAGTTACCGTGTTGTCAACCAATGATTTCTGTGTATTATAACCGTTGGAACATATATGACCAGTTGCCCCAATGGTGGGGTAACTGGTCCGTGCCAAGTAAAGTTTTTAGTTAGTGGTTATATGGTATATATATAAGATTTAGCGTAAAGTACTCGCCCAAGTTACTAGCCTAGTAGCTTACCCCGGCTTGGTGCTCTCAAATTGTTTGGTTACGTATCAGCTACTAGCCATTGGTGCACTCGGCCGAATCACGGGTCACTTGGAATACCACGTTCCATGTTATCTAACGGTAGCCGTAGTTACAACATGGACAACGTCCCACCTATCTCTTTTCAATATACCACTTTCAATTAACTTATCAATCGCTACTGTATAATTGAAGATTATTTAATAATTTCACTTACTCGGCTGGTATCATTTGCTTGATCCTCGCGTGTGTTTAATTGACTTTATTAGGCCATTATAAAATTGTTAATATTTACTCATGTATTTCGGCTGCTAGAGGCTCTCAACAAAGGCTTTGTATACATAAGTGCTCGTTCGTCTGGTATCCATTATCCTATCGCCGCGAATGCGAGAGGGACTGGGTTCGAGACCGTGTACTTTTAAGGCCTTTGTTAATTTAATTCACGTCAGTGTTTTCGAGTTTATATATTATTTATTCATTTTACACTCGCCTGGTATCATTTGCTTGATCCTCGCGTGTGTTCAATTGAGTTTCGCTTGTCATAGATTCTGCTAGAATCATGCTTATAGGCCATTATAACATTGTTAATATTTACTCATGTATTTCGGCTGCTAGAGGCTCTCAACAAATAAAAATCATGTCAGTTTGTTATTCAAATATTACGATCAATTTCCGCAGTTATTTTCTCTTAAACTGTTATTATTGAAAAGTTAATAATGCATTAGAAAGACAATAAAAGACAATCGTTGTTGCGCCGACATCCACTACTCAAAATATGGGCAAACCCATCCATTGTCACACCATAGTACGGCAACCAAAACAAAATCTACATCTTTTATTCTCTTAGTATAAACTGTGTATGATGAAAGCACTTGTGCACTGCTGATTTGTGGAAGTGCAATTATGTGTAATGAATAACGACGGTGTAAACAAAATCATGTGGTATATGAGCTATGTTGATTTATGAAATATGGAATAAAGATACACAGTTTGGTAGACATATAGGAATAATATACCGAACATGTCAGGAATGACCCTTTTAAGCTTGAAACGGGAACACGTTATCCTATCTTCAGAAGATAGCAGATATACTGACTGTAACACAAAAGTACAATTACAAGTGTCCATGAAAAGAATAAATTCTGCAATTGCATAATGGTTCATAATCTTTTTTTTTTTAAAGTAGCATACATGCTCCCTATTGTGCGCAGTAAGTTACTCGTTTTGTAAAGCACTACATAAAGGTAGATGTTCTGATTGCTGGCCCGATTTTCAACTTGATGTTTTCCATTTTACATGAAGGGTCTTCCTTAAAATGATCACATTCCAAATTTTGAGTTGCATGATTCTAATGATTCTTATTTTAGAAGCACGAGGTCACAGGTAATGCGCCCATTGAGTAGTACACAAACTGGTGTTTGGTTAACCACCTTTGGCAGTAATGTACCACATTATTTTTAGCCTATCATTTCTAAATGGAACATTTCTGACCCTTAATATTTTACAGACATAATGAGAAGAAATATGGGGATTCTTCTGATATCAAAATATCTTGATGTGAAAAAAGATCATAGCCAAAATGAAGTGAAGTGATCAGAAAATACTAATAATAAAGTGATCAGAAAATACACCTTTAAACATTTGACAGGGAAATGCTACACATGGCATAGGGACTAATAAAACCAAACATCTTGTAAGCGTGTAAGAGTATCGTATGTCGAAGATAAAGCAGGGCAGTTCATTGCAAGGTAGTTCTTAATCAAATTTGTAAGATTTAGCACGATCGTTCGTTTTGACACCCGCTTTTATATTTGTAGCGACTTCTGTTATGCTTCTAGTAAGGTAATCTAGAATATAATACATCAATAAATGCTGAGTGTATGTATGCGGACATTTCCAGAAACAGTGACGCTGTCAACTCAATGCACTCGGCTCCAGGGTAAACGTGACGTTTACACTCTAATCACTTTTTCAAAGACGCCAAATAAATCGCCCTCAAAATGTCATCCGAATAAGCGGGCAGTTTTAGACATGGTATTTACCTCATTCCAAAGTTGTTGGGTGCGGGTGGGAAGATTGGAGAGATTATCAGGCGTGTCTTTGTGATAGCACCTAGATTAAGCTTACTTTCCTCCAATTCCATTGATCTGCCCGGCTCAGTTGTTTATGCCGTAAATGTTCAAATCCCATTCCATTGTCCAATATCATATTAATACTAAGCATGTCATCAATGTAATTCAGCAATTATGTATATTGTACCAAATGCAATATTGTGATGTCCACTCATATTCTATCCTAACAAAGAAATGTAAAGCGATACTTAAGGGGAGACGTCAAAACTCGACCGCCCGTTGACTGCCGGTTACGGGCGGTTCCGCCCGGTTCTTTCAGGTCAAATGTTTTACTGGTATATGAATATTCGCGCATGCAACACTGAACAACCGCCGGTTGACTTAATGCTGTAATCTGACCAATTTACACTATCAATCTGTTACTTTGCGGTCATAATAGCTCTCTCTATAATCGTTCTATAAAAAAACAACATTCATAGACTTTCGGTATTGATTTTAAAAAGTTAATTGAGCTATAAACAGATTGAAAAAGCCAACCCCAGCGAAAATCAATAGCTGTATTGTACTGGTGTCAACTGAGACTTTTAAGTCTTAAAAGAGCCCATTACTTCAAGATGTTATTGCTCACGTGTGTGACGAGGCACTTTCAACCGGTCGTGATCACCAGAGTGTTACTATTTGACCTCATTATGTGTGTATATTATAACAGACGACACGTTTTGTGAGAACCGAACGGAACCGGCCGTAACCGGCGGTTGCCGGGCGGTCGAGTTTTGACGTGATCCCTAACTTACTTTGGAACGTATGCTGTACACTAAAGTACATGCATGTTATTTTGGTTGATATGTCATCAATTAAAAATAAGCGTGTGCTGCAAAGTTCAAATAAAGAAAGACACATAAACTTAATGTAGCACTGGCTATAATGCTTGCATTCAAAGTAAATGGTGTTATTCTCACATTTTACACATTGAGCTACGCATTGAGTTAAACTTGTGAACCCTTAACCCTGTTCTCAATCCCATATTCTGAATTATATGTAAAATATAAAACTAGTGTTCTGTAAAAATGTGTTGCAGGTTTTCTAGGGCCCCGCCTATACATGAGAGTGTTATCACCATAGGGAATGCAGTTTCGCTACAAAAGTTTAGAGTACATTCAATTAATAAGCTCACGGTTTTCCATTTTATATGTAGTTATCTGCTCCGATAAGTATGGGACAGCGGAGTGCATTTATGTAGCTGTAATATTTAATAGACACCTGTCATTGGAGAAGAGGTTAACAATTGTACCTACATACGTGATGCGCGTGATGTATGTCGCTGCTTAAAAGTAGGGAACACGCGGTTTAAAGATTACAACGTCACTGATACACCAATGAAGTGAAAAGCCACTTGTCAAATGAATAGTTTTAAGAGTTTAGAAGAAAACATTTATATATAATATACAGTAAAGCAGTGTCGCGATCGAGTTCTACCAATGCATCAATTGGCAGATTCGTCCGGGTTTTTTTACCAGATGAAACCGCCAAATATTTCATGTCACGGCCTGCTTTTCTTATACAGTCGCAGAAAGATTTTCTTGAGAAAGCTAATAGCAATACATGTCCTTCACCATCGCAGTCAGGCTTATATTCACTGGGGTATGCAGTATGCATTCAAGCCCTTTTATCTTTAAAATATAGTGGTAAGCCCCTGTGATACATTACCTAAGACCATACGTTTTCGGAATTAAAGGTATCCAACTAAATATGTCTATATTCTTGCTTATTCTTCGAGCGAATGTAATCTGAAATGCATTCTGCTATCAAAAGAGAGTGTTTTTAAGGATCAAACCGACCGCTAAAGTAAATCAAATAATTGTGGGTAGATTTGTTTTCTTTCTAAAAAAAGTGTGTTTGGTTTTTCGTAGGGCCAATGCTCATTATTCAGATTATTGGCAACAACTATTAGCGAAACGGCACATTGTATTTAAGTTTGGAAAATAAATCACAAAAATACAACACTGTGTGCTGTTTATTTTTCGAAAACGCAGCAGCACTTGTACCTGTTCTAATACGGTATATTGCCTAATAATAATACCATTCGCAGCGAATTGCAATACTTTGGTAACATTTCTAGACGAGATGGAGACAACCTAGAACAGGTGGTCAGCAGTGGCGTAGCTCAGGGGGAGGGGGGGGGGGGCAAATGCCCCCCTGACGGAAATTACCCATTTGTGCCCCCGCCCCACCCCCCTCTAAAAAAAATTAAAAAGGCGAAAAAAATGAAAAAGGGGGAAAAATGATAAAAGACCGAGATTGCGTGCGCGGTACTGGTTATGTGTGGGTATATTCAGTCCAAATAGTCAAATATAAGGCAAAATTGTACATATAATACATGTACTGTGCGATTTGTTTTTGACCGTACGAAATGTTTTGACCTCAGCCCCCCCCCCCCCCCCCCCCCCCCCCCCCCCCCCCCCCCCCCCCCACCCCACTTACGTGAAAATCACGAGTTGGTGACTGGAATTTTTTGGGGGCAACCTTTTACGAAAATATCAGAAATCTTGCCCCCCCTGAAAAAAATCCTAGCTACGCCACTGGTGGTCAGCCAAGGAGGTCTGGCAGTGAAACGTAAACATGACCGACCAAAGAACCCTTGGAACGATGGCATTGAAGACGCGACAAGTCAATATCTTCATTTTGCAAAACACATGTCCGAAAATGTCATCAATAGAATCACAAGGAATCAGCCGTAATTCATATGAAAACGACGACGAACATTTGGCCATTTTCATCCTCATCTCACTCGTCGAATCTTCACTTTAAGCTCGTCAAACCCTTGGTATCCGGAAATAGAAACGTCCTTTACACATCTTTTGACTGCCAAACCTTTTGCTGTTTGACATTATCACGACGAATCTATAGGTTTAAGCTTCGAATGACAGTTGTACAGTGATAACAGTGTCACCTTTCCTGTTCATCTGATTACAGCTTTATATGGATTATGTTACCGTCTACCGAGTATAAATAAATATTGTCGCCGGAGACCATGTCGCCGGAGACCATGGTTCCGGCTTCAATTTTGTGTAAACAAATGGCCAACATCAACGAAATTGGTAACACATGTAATGCGCTGGTTGAAACGTTATCAGTTTGTTTATTCAAGCACATTATTGGAAAACATTCCACGTGTTTTTCTTTTCTTTTTAAATGAAAGATACAAGACAAATCATACAGGGTGTATTAAAAAATGTAGGATACTTTTTATGATAGTTGAAATCCTTGTTAAATCACTGGAGTATGATCAGTTTTAAGTTCAATGTAAAGTACAACCGATAAAGATAACATCCTGAAAAGATGAGAACAATCCATCATTACTTAAGAAAATATTAGGCAAGGCAATCTATTTTGTAGTATGTACAATGGTCATTCACACAATAACATTAGAGTAACATGAACGCGCACACTATTTATGTCAATTATACTTCTTATCACGCTATAATGCCAGTAGGGGTGGGCATATCTAGACTTTTTTTTACAAAACACAGTTTTTCTATGTCCACATTTTGTGAAAAAAAAGAATACGACAACAACAAATTCTCAGACAAATGGTTAGGTTGGTAAAATGCTAAATTTCAAAATGGCCGCCAAATAGGACATTTTTCGCCATTTCTGAGCAAATATGGGTCTCCAACTGATGTGGTATTTTAAGTATTTTCAAGGTCTCTGAATCCAAAGTGTTGATTCATTTCATATTTCAAAAACCAAAACGGTTATTTTCTCTATTTTTATATTTAAGCTAATTGTATATCGGACATTCATAGTTTTGAATGGCTCTTCGTTTTCCGTTTTAGTCCAGAGTATTGAACTATTATCATTTTTGAACTTTTCCATGTATACTTACTGCGAAAGCAAGCGAGCTTTCTTTTAGCAAACAGTTTTATATACCTGAAGTTTCATAGTCATGAATTACCGGGTGAATCACAACAAGTCGCCACCATCCATCATCGTTTAAAGTAGGCAAGAGAAGCCTTCTGTCATCGTTAAAATAACTCTCAATAAGCCAGTTCGCTTTTTGATTTATCGTAAGATAAATTTAACTAACTGCCATTATTATATACACATCAAGCCTCATATAAGTTTAATATGAGCCAATGTTCTAAGTCCAGAACTTTTAATGCCGCGTGTCTTTTAGTCCAAAACGGAATAAAGCACATGGTCTATACAACTTTCAGCAAGACAATTATTTGTCAGATTTTAATAAGATATACTTTCCTAGCTTGGAAATTTATCGTCTGATATGGAGCAAGCTTTTATCGAGTTTAAATAGGGCGCATTTCCCTGTTAACATAGAATGATCACTGATATATCTAGAAATTCAATGTTGTTTGACTAACAACACAAAATAAGTTTTGCCACGCGACGACAGAGATATTGTCGGGCGACGTATAACTTTCATGTTGATTTTGCCTTTTTTTAAAAAAAATCAACCACTGCTTAGTTAGCATTTACACTAAGTCATTGTAAGTTATGTTCAGTGAGCAATTGTCGGTCCGAAAGCAGGTACCCTTGGTACCCTCCCACCATATATAATATCTCTCTGGTGTGACAGTACCTTTAGCATTCTTATGAGACAAAAATGTTGTATTAAGCGATATCGATCAATTTATTGATTTCGGCCTTTTCTTTCTTGCGGTCAGTTTTGAGCAATAGGTTTTATACAGGGTTTCTATAAATGGGTAATTGTTTGAGATTTATTTTTAAATCAATTATAATGCCATTTTAGAAACATATATTGTTTATTGACATGTAATGATGTTATAATAAAAAAAATCTTACAACATTTTATAATATTTGTTGAATTTATAGAAACCCTGTAAATACATATGGCTCCAAAATTGTCCCCTTTAAAACATATAAAGCCAAAATCAACCAGAACATACGTAATAGCCCATTTTCGAATAATCTCCTTAAGGATGAAACAATCGAGGCTATAACATATTTTTGTCAAAGTATATATATAGAACGGTTGAATTGCAGACGCACTCACAAATGTAATTGCCGGCTTTTACATTCGATAATGACAAAGGTGTACATGGAATCCCTTACCAATTTCCAATCTCATCATTCTCATCATTTTTATTTAAAGAGAACATCCGTGACTTTCCATTCGTTTTTAACAGTCTTTCTAGTTTCGTCTATTGTTAGATATGCAGTACCGAAGGTACAAAGGCCAACAAAATTGAAAGGTATGGACAGGTAGGGGCACAGATTTAATAATGACATAAACAATGGCGTATCTGGGGTCTTTTTCAGGGGGGGGGGGATATTTGTTAACAAATTTTAAAAACATATCTACACAAATTTTAAAAACATATCTACACAATTTTTAACAACATATCTACACAAATCTGGCGATGATAAATAAGGTACATTTTCCTTTCAAACGGGCTTCTATAATGATATTCCTGGACAAATGCGCGCGTTTCGCGAGAAAATCTGCCATTTTTTAAACTAAATTGCCCATTATCAAACCGGGCAAGGGGCAAGGTTGTCGTTTAGATGGGAATTAAGTAAATCCCTTAGATTTTTTCTTTCCTTTTCCTTTTATCTTCCCCTTCTCTCTTTCCTTTCTTTCCCTTTCCTTCCCCTTTTCGCTTCCTTTCCTCTTTTCTCTTCCTCTCTTCCCTTTCTTCTTCTCTTGTGGTTTAAATGTTGAATATAACTACGTGAACATTTCAAGTTTTGGCTCTACCATAGTATACATCATTCCACAGTAGACATCATTTTAAAACAACGACATTGGGCCACCAACCTTTCTAATTGAGCTTTGTGCCGAAAATGGTTAATGTTTTATGAGTTTCAAAAGAGGTGATTTTGGAATCTACCACTTTTACAAATATAAATTCTTGTCAGAAACGTCCCATTATGAAAGTTCCAAATTCCAACGAAAGCTAACGTTGAAATCATGACATTCTGACACATTAAAACACTTTCACATCAACTTTGATGAGCAGTCTTGTCTCGAATCCTTCAAAACTCATAAGTGCTAATAAATGCAGACTACATTCAGTTCCGAGTTCGGTAATTTAGTACCCTTTTTATGAGGCTTTATCTAAAAAGTGAAGCTTCAGTGGTATCTCGTAGAGTGCAGCATCGGGTAGGATATTGGTGTGGCTCATGAGGCTAAGGATTAAGAACGAGATTTACGATTAATGCACAATATAATGGCTTCATTCTTCATCGTTTAGGTGAAATTCAATGGTAAAGATTAGTTTTTATTCTTATACATGTATGCAAGGTAAATCAAAACTATCATGATTAAATACCACGGCATTACTTAAGTTTTGTCACCATTGATAAAGGAATGTTAGCCCTTTAAAAAAAATCTGATTTGTATACTTCTGTTCTGATCATATTCCCTCCAAAATCACTCAGAACCCACGTAATCCAATTTTTCGAATAGTCTCCTTGAGGATGAAACGACCGTGGCTATGACATTGTTAAAGTAGCACGGTTGAATTACAGACGCTCCCAGAAGAGTCACTGCGGCAGTTGCGTGAATTAGATAACGACAAATGCGTACATGGTAATCCCTTACCAATTACCAATCTCATTATGGTCTTTATTTTATTTAAAGTGTGCATCCGTGAATGCCAATTCGATTTTTAACAGTAAATTGAAATACAGCAACTCGCTCACAAATGCTCCCAAAACTCTGAAAAATCTTAGAGTTGATAAACTGTAAGACGTGGTACATTTTTGACAACTTAGATTATAATTTGTTTTAAATTTGCAGCCATAATATGTAATTGTACTAGCAATAAACACGGTTAAGAAACAGAGTCTATTTCATAACATGAGTGTTGTGTTGAACCAAACACTTCGTGCGGAACCAATGGCAAATGCTAGCTATGTTTTCATTCGAAAAATTGAATTACGCGTGTTCTGCGTGATTTTGGAGGGATTTAGTTATAATTTACCTTGCATATAAGAATAAAAACTTATCTTTACCATTGAATTTCACCTAAACGATGAAGAATGAAGCCATTATATTGTGCATTAATCGTAAACTCAATGTATACCACTTATGAAGGTATTAAAATACTTGTTTATAACATCAGACGTAATCAGCTTCCAGGCCTACTATTTTGCAGGGGTAATGATGAAAATATGAAATTTCTTCAACTATCGTACTTCTAATTTCAATTGCACACAGTGCTTTAAAACAAATTAATGATATCCCAAAGAAAAACACAACTTTTGTCATTAGGTGTAGTTAATAAAAACATTGTATCTACTTAATTATTGTATGAGGTGTCATATTGTGTAGAGGAAATTGTCTCGTTTAGTGTATATCATAAATACTTGATACTATTTTTGCTATATTAAAAGAAATCATTTGTCTCAAAGCTCCCGCGCGCATTAGTTAATTGGTGCGCATTAGAAAAAAAATCTGAATTTCTTTTTTTCTTTTTCTTTTTTTCCAAAAAAATTTAAAAAATCCAAACATTTCACAGATTTTTCAGGTTTTCATTAATCACATCATTTAAAATACAAAAGTTCACTTTTACAAGGATTTCAATATTTTATATTTATAAAAAAATTGAAAAAAAATCGCATTCCGCATTAGGTTTTGAAAAACTGAAGAGCTAATTGAGACAAAAGATTTTTTTAATATAGCCTTACTGATTTTAAATTAGTTCGAATAAAAGCTGCAATACACAAGTTTCTGTATTCAAACAATGATTATCGGAAGTGAAGCCCTTGGCATGGACGGGGTTGCCGTTGGTTAAATATAATTGCACTGTTAGTGAGCTGTTTTAGATTTAGAAATAACAACATCCATTATACTGTCTGCAAAGAACTTTGTAAGTTTAATAATGGTTTAACATTGCTGACTCAATACAATTCCGGCATAGGTACATTACAACGGTGTTGTACGTGGAGGAGGAATGAATCAAAACCCCATTGAGGTGGGGGGGGGGGGGGGGGGGGGGGGGGGGGGGGGAGGGTCAAAACAACTATCGATTAATTCACCACTTTATGTCATTATTAAATATGTGCCCCACCCTGTCCATACCTCCCAATTATTTTGACTTTTGTACCTGTTGTCTGACATTTGTAAGTGCATATCTAAAAATAGACGAAAGACTGTTAAAATTAAATGGAAAGTCACGGATGTTCTCTTTAAATATAAATGATGACAATAATGAGATTGAAAATTGGTAAGGGATTCCATGTACACTTTTGTCATTATCGAACTCACGTAAAAGCCGACAGTGACATTTGTGAGAGCGTCTGCAATTCAACCGTTCTACTTTGACAAATGTTATAGCCTCGATTGTTTCATCCTTAAGAAGACTATTCGAAAATGGGTATTACGTGTGTTCTGATTGATTTTGCCTTTATAGATTTTAAGGGGACAATTTTGGAGGCATAGGTATTTACAGGGTTTCTATAAATTCACCAAATATTACAACATTTTGTAAGACTTTTTTTATTATAACATCATTACATGTCAATAAACAATATATGTTCTGAAATGGCATTATAATTGATTTGAAAAACATTCTCAGTAAGTAGTAAGGGTATGGGGGCCAACTCGCATGGGCCCCTATCGGATAAAGTGGCCAAAATATTAACGGTCCCATGTGGGCCGCCCGAATGGGGTCCAAAAAGTGGCCCATGAAGGGCCCACATGGGGCTCATGCATACGTGTTGGCTGGAATAGATATCGTCCGAGTTCCTCAAAATTCATGTTTTTTAAAAACATTATTATAAAGGTCCTGTCACACGTTGCGTATAGAGCTAACGTGTGGCCGACGTTTTGGAATTGTTATCATTCGCTGGGTTTTTGAGTGGGTGACAACGTAGTGATCAACCGCTATGTATATTTGAGCATTTGCTGCGTGAACGTTTCGCACGTTGGGCGTAGGTTGTCGAAAAGCTGACGAATAACCTACGCCCAACGTGCGAAACGTTTTACGCGGTGAATACCCGTCGGATGTCGAAAAATGTGAAGTAGGGATTTTGGGTAAAATAAAAATGTATTTTTTTGCATTTGTAATTTTTTTTCATTTTTTTCAAGAAAATTAATTTCCAATACTTTGTGTCATCATCTTTCATGAAATTTCACCTTCAAAAACTTATTTAAGTCACTTTTATTATTAACCTTATAGTGTTATTCAATTGCATTATGTATCTTTTTTGGCCTGTTTTCATGATTTCTTGTTTTGTAGTTTTATATGACATAACAATCACAATTCACTCATAACTTTTTTGTAGTGATCGTAGAAAAATGATCGAAACAGTTCTGTAAACAGCACAGTTTTAGATTTCTTATGATATAAATATCTCCAATATATAAAATTCCACCATGTGGCGGGTTCTCGCAGATCACATCACTATTGATCACTATGCATATCGTCACCTTCTTAAACTAATGGCCTAAGTCATATTTTCAAGTTCTGAGAAAAACAGAGAAAACTGAACCATTGATAGCATAAATGATATTTTTTGCTCATTTCACACAGAAAGGTTTGGGGATACATGACTATTGCAATACAAATAATGCTGTCTGTCAAATCTGTTACATAAGAGGATTGGATTAGATCTTAGGCCAATTGGATTACTTAGGCCAATTTGCAAACATGCCGTTGTGACTTAGGCAATTTTACTAACTGGGTATAAGCAGCATGAATATGTTCAATTCAGCACATATGCCATCTAACAGAGGTAGCCAGCATCATGAATAAGTGACTTAGGCACAAATAAAAAATCACATTTGATTTTAGTTTAAGAAGGTGACGATATCACACACGCAAACTGTTGAACTTATCGGTAAGTGTTCGAAAGTAGGAACGGGGTTGATTAAAATATGTAACTGTAAATACCGTTATTCCAACTATCGTTAACTTTCAACTTGCCAGTGTCTTAGTAGAAACACGCTCTTACATTGATTAGAAAGTGTAACATATCAAATGGATGATGAAAGTATACGATTTAAATGCTCGTTTCGCTATGTTCATGAAGTTGCGTCACGCACATGATAACACTCATTACCGGTATTGGCTGTTGGTTCAGCATGTTGTTATAAAAACGCATTGTGTTTTAGAGGTGTGTACTTTTCACCGACTATTAAGTCTACGAGAATAGATGTTAAAATAATAACATAGTTTGTTATACATCGTTGGATGAATGCGAATGTTAACCTGTTTCATCCAATTCGAAGTTAGCGTTATGTTAACGTATTTCGTGTCTAGTAACTCTTTGATGGAAATCATTTGTAAAAGCAATTAAATCGGTAGATAAGTATGTGCTCTGTCAATGTAAAAAATAAATTAATGAGATTGGTTGATAAGTTATTTCATATGCTATGTCGGAATCACACAACAATCTCAGTGACGCCTTAAGAACCGTCTGGACTTCAACCGTTCTATCTCGACAGATGTTATATAATATCTATGATTGTTTTGTCATGGGCGACGAAAATCAGAATCTCTGTTCTACAGGCCACATAAACATCACGTGCAAATAAATACCGACTAAATTAACAGTCATTTTCTCTTCAGATATTTCGTGACTTTTGTGCTTTACCCTATAACGTTTGTAATAATAAGTGATTTATATTAAATGCTGATATTTTGGGAGAGTAAACCTTCTTTTGAGGCTGATCGGTTTAAGGTTAAATAGGTGTGAATAAATAAATTTCTGATATTAAAATTGAAATGTACCTCATTATGTTGAACAACAACTTCGCTAACTGAAACTGTATTTTTTAAAACGTAAAATACGTTTCATTTTTGGAGCCAAGGGGGTGAAAATAAAATGTGTCACGAGCGGACATTATAAGTAGAAGATGACCTTACGATATTTGTATTATTAATAAATAATTCTCAGGTTTTTTTATGTTATGTTGATAGATGAGAAATAAATAATAAAGAAAATGTGTGGACAAAAGTTCTGGGAAGTAGTTACATTACTCTGGAGATAACATTTCGATGAGGGACATGTCCGTCCGTGACACAAAAATAGTTTTTTACCAACTTTTAAGGACGAAAGAAGAAAACTAAAAACATTGTGAGCTATCTTCCCTTTCCCGTGCAAATGTTATCTAACACTGGCACCATCAAATAAGTAAAATCAATTACGAAACTTGTCACGGACGGACACATATTTTGTCACATACGGACACTATTCAAGCCTGTGAGTATTTTGCATACTTGAAGCCCACCACTCTTACTAAAAATGGACTTGTCCTCTGTGAGTGTGCTTATGCAAATTAGTTTAGCCCAGAAAAGAGTAACTACTGGTTTGGATAGAAATGACGAAAGACTACGTACAAGTAGAGAACCCTATTTCTATATTGTCCCAAATATTTAACTGTATCTATTTTTAGTAACAAACCACACCCACCAACATTTTATAAATTTCAATGAAGTTGATGACACTCTTCAACATAGTACATAAAACAATTTTGTAGTAGTTTGTGTTAATAATCCATTTCCTCCCGTGTTTTGCAAAAATGTCCGTCCGTGACAAACCGATTAGCCTCATTTGTTCTTGATAATGGGAACTCTACAGTTAAGTGGTGAGAACGTTTTAATATAATGAAGAGCTATCCTTTGTAGGATACAATGTATCTCAATATTTTGCTAAGTGTTCACATTGTTATTCTTTATAGTTACTAAAGGCCTTGTCACACCCTGGCGTATGGCCTGAACGTGACCTAAACGTATGCCGACGTATTCAAAAAATAGCTCGAAAACTGTCAGAGTCCAAGAACGTCCATTTTCCCAACGAATTGCGTAGGAAAAGTCGACATCGGTGATGGAATGGACGTATCCATAGCGTATCCATAGCGTATTGAACGTATACATAGCGTATGACTAACGTATTTATAGCGTATCACTAACTTAACAATGACAGCGTATCACAGCGTATGCGAGCGTATGACATACGTATGCTTAAGCTCTGCTTGCTCTGATTGCTCTGATTGCTCTGCTTTTCTGTTCAATAGCTTTCGTATTGACCATGTTGTTGGCGGAGCTGCTGGCTACAGTGTTAGCTGTAGAGGACTGGCTGACCCGTTAGCGTTCGAAATGCCCGCGCTACCATCGTTCTTTACAATTAGTTTTTCCCTACTCCGAGTTGTCATTCCAAACAAAATATAGCATAAAATAGTCTACAGATGTTGGCAAACACTATGATGTACACAATATGGCCACAAAATGAAATAAGTACGGCAAATTACGTTTGGATTGGCAAGCAAAACCGGACCGACGATGAAGTACGTCTTATATGCATGCCACTATTAAATATTTTATCTCAGTGCCTCGACAAACCTAAAGCTAGTCCAGCCAGCTTGACTAACCTAAAGCTATTCAAGTCAGCTTGTCTAATAAGCTAGTCCAGCCACAGACTAGTCCAGCAGAACAAATCAAGCTAGTCAGACTGAGCCGGACTAACCTGAAGCTTGTCAAGTCGGTCATAACATATCCAGCAGGCTTGACTTACCTGCTTGACTAGTTTAAGGGGGGGGGGGGGGGTCTAGGTTGGTCAGATATTAAAATTCAGTGCTTCTTACAAAAATGAGATATTAGCACAGTAGAAAACTGCTAAGTCTCTGCTTTAAAATGCTTTTTGTTTGAGGTAAATTGGATTTTTGGTTCTGAAGTTATGGTCAATTAAGTTTCGGGTGTCTCAAAAAATCGGTGGTGTTTTGTATACTTTTGTATGTAAAAACGCTCCACCCTGCGTTTTTTACTTTTTTCAGTTTTAATTGTTTTTTGATCAAATGATTGTAACATTTGATTGAATTTATTTATTAAATTATTGAAATAAATAATTGCACATCATAAATCATCAAAATGTCAAGGTCAACGTAATTTCTTATATATTTCTTTATTTTTCTCACCTGGCTATTTTTAAGCAATTTATCTTTAAAAATTAATAAAAATGCTAATATAATTGCGATTATGTCCCAAAATGGCTCAAAATGTGTCTAAATTCATGCTCTTCCATAATTGAACATTTATTTTTATCCCAAATGTCAACTTATTTTTTTCTCGCCAATTTTAATATTTTTCAATACGTTTTGCACGATATCTCAAAACTATAAAACACGCAAACTTGCAATATGGGAGCAAACGTAACTCAAAAACGGAAGCTCATATAACCATGGGATTTGGACCAAATGTTAAGCACACAAGGGGCTATGAAACCATGGATCCCGATTTTTAATATCCGTTTTCAAATTTGAATTACGATGCAAAATTACCTGATTGGTCGGTTCACGGTTGCCATGGCAACCATATAAAAAATCCGGATCCATGGTTTCATGCGCACTCAACCGATACATCATCTACCCAAGTATGGTGTATATGCAACATTTTGTTTTCTAGTTACGTTTGCTCCCGTGTTTAGCCAATCAGAGGCCTTGCATGGTAACCATGGCAACCAGATCAAAATAACACACATTTTCTGAAACGTCTTGACCTAAGCTTTAATTTGATATATAACACTAAGCGGTAAGTCTACGATAACATTGAGAAAATGTGTTTCCAAATTTGGGTCAAATCAACCTAGACCCCCCCCCCCCTCCCCTTAAGCTAATCCAGCAGGCTTGAATATCCTGCTCGACTAGTTTAAAGTTAGTTCAGCATGTGTCTGACTAGTTTAAGTTTTAAGTGTATTTAATTATTCATTCATTCATTTATATACATAGGCATATGTATGTATTTATGTATTCGTTTATTTATTTGATTTCTTGTTATTTAATTAATAAGTTAATAATTTACTTATTGATTGATTGATTGGTTTATTGATTGTTTGACATTATTTCTACAATTCTGAATGCATTATTGTGGATAGATTTCAAATATTTTATATAAAAATTGATCTTAAATGTATCGTTGAGTAAATTATACACACATTTATAAAAAAATACATCATATCTGTTATCTAAATTATAATTTACTAAGCGTAAACTGTTATGCTTCAACTTCCTCTTGGGTCCGGTCAGGTGTAAGATTAAGCGTAAATTATTCGTGGTTAACTAGTCTAGTAGCTTATTCCGATTTGGTTGGTGCTCTCAAAATTGTGATTTACCTCCCACTTACTAGCGAGGTAGCGCTAGTCTTCATCTACTCGCCATTGGTGCACTCGGTCGATGGTGTATTCGGGATATTTCTTGGTAAGATTTTGTTTCACCACACCATTCCCGGGATTTGGACAGGTTGTGTAGAAGGAGATTCTCGGCAACATCAGCATACGTGTGGCTATTATGATAACGCGCGAAGCAGGTCGTGTTGTTGAACCACAGGTATGATTTGTAACAGGTTGTCATGTTAAAAACTAATTCAAGCAGGAGCATAATCAAAATAGCTATACTTGTTCAAAGTCAAGCCCGAACAATAGAAACGATTCTCTTACAAACTTTCAGCTAGAATATATTATTTGACAATGTTATTTTGAAATACATCAAATACTCTACATTGTAGATCCATACTCACTGGCACATCGTTATGAAATTGACATTCAGTTAACGGTTAACTTCTTTCTTAAGTGATTTCCCATGGCAGTATAGTCTAGTTCCCTAGGCAAATAGCAACTGGCATAACGCTTTCATTTTGCATAGATACATGAGGCTTAGTTTCAGAATTCCTCTCCATGAAGCGAAAACGTTTTCAAATACGACCACGGTATTATAATTAGAGCAACAGAACAGCGGAATGCGCCGCTGTGAATATTTAATATTCCAAACCATTATCGTAAATTTAGTTTTACATTTACGTAGATTATTCGGTTATTAAACAGCACTAGCGAAACTACAAAAAGGTAGATAATATAACTACGGGGTACAACTCGATTCTGATAATCAAACACTTCTGATCTACTTTAATCACGAATTTCATGCCAAATTTGGTCAAATACTATTCGCGTGAAATCCACTGAGGAGAAGAATGGAATATCGTGAGTGATTAACACTTTTCTATAGTCCTAGATCCTATGAAATATATACATTTCTCGTAAATAATACAATGCAATATAATAACACATATTATCAAATTATAGGACAAACAGCTATAACAATTTGTGCAATGGTGTGACATGTCGGTTGAAAATGGCAACATAAGATTTACGTAGCTATAGGCGTAAGACGTACATGTAGCTAGTTATCCTTTCTTATTTGATAATTTATTTGTTAAGAACCTCCCCTTTTAAAGCTAATAATACTGTCTGATCAGAGAAATAGTCTGAGCATTAAAAATACTGACTTATAATGCTGATGACAAATAAAAGGCTACATAGCTTACAACATGACCAATTCTGTAAAGCACATGTCACTGTATGAATTTGTAACTCCAAAGATCAATAAACTGATTTCTATAATGAAACAAAATACCGAATCACCCTCTCTGTTTGTAGCAGAAAACTTCATAGTAATATTTGGTAAATATTTTTAAGGTTACTCAGAACAAAGGCCAACACAAACTAAGTGCTGGCTGTGCACACAAAGGTAGCTGAATTTTTTGACAATAAAATAAAAAATAAAAAATAAATGCTTTACCATATCACACTGTGAAGTCAATAGCATAATAATTCACTGTTCAAAAAATATCAAATGACTCCTTGGTAAAATACTCAACCAAGATTACTGTACATTGAAGATTTATGTCTACAGTCAAACTGTAGACCCTTGTTGACTTTACAACATATACTGAAGAATCTTTATAACTAAATCATTAAATGGCACACACAGTGTGCAAAAATAAGAACAATGAACCTCCTGCATGAATCCAATATGGCAAGCAAAGCAACATTAGATAAATATAAAAATTACACCAACAATTCCAAGGTTAAACTTGGAAAGGAAGTTTTAATGATTTTGCATACACAACCCAAATAAACCATGATATCATACAGAAGTGTTGTTCTCTATTTTGTTTGACAAAACTATCTAGATTAAGAATGCAGTATTATACAGTACTTTTCCATTGTTCACTTGAGCTGACTTGTGGCTGAAGAAACTGCTCCTTGTCTACAACTGGACGTTTATATGCTCTATTTCAAGCTGCATAATTGAAATTAACACATTTGGAGTTCAACAAATTGCAACCATGCCCAAAGGTGAAAATACCAGCAAAAACACAAAATGCCAACCAGAAATCAAGTATCTGGCCTAAAATTAGACTTTTTGAATTGAGCAAAAAAGGAATTACATATTAATTTGCTGATTCCATGTGTTATTTCGTAGATTTTTGATGATGGTCACAGCCATCTTTCATAATGATCAGTGATGGTCACAGCCATCTTTCATACTGATCGGTGATGGTCACAGCCATCTTTCATAATGATCAGTGATGGTCACAGCCATCTGTCATATTGATCGGTAATGGTCACAGCCATCTTTCATAATGATCAGTGATGGTCACAGCCATCTTTCATAATGATCAGTGATGGTCACAGCCATTTTTCATAATGATTGGCGATGGTCACTGGTTGCAACAATGCTGTCGCTGTAACGTTCTGGGCCATGTTGGAACTCTAACACATGACACTGTTGTAGTTCTGTTGTCTATGTATCTATATCTGCTTCCAGGATCAAACACAACCTGTCGATGGGTCGAACCAACACAGTCGACTTGCACTTGGCGCACGAGTCCTTGTGGTGCTTTAGGATGTCTTTGTTGCTGCTGTTGTGCATAATGGTTTGTATAAGCTGCTGCGTCAGTCCCTGAAGTGGCCGTAGCCACTGTTGGACTTGACGCCAAGTTGGACCTGGTTCCTTTGCCTGCTGCTGCAATCTTTGTTGTTCTTTTGCTTGTTGTTGCTGCAATCTCTTATGCTCTTTTGCTTGCTGCTGCAATCTCTGATGCTCTTTCTCTTGCTGCTGCAATATCTGCTGTTGCTATAATATGTGTTGTTCTTTTGCTTGCTGCTGCAATCTCTGATGTTCTTTCTCTTGCTGCTGCAATATCTGCTGTTGCTGTACTCTCTGTTCTGCTTGAGGTTTATTGTTGGGTAGCGTTAGGTGTTCGTCTCTTAAGGGGGGGGGGGGGTCTATGTTAGTCAGATAGTAAAATTCAGTGCTTTGGAAAAAAATGAGATATTAGCACAGTAGAAAATTGCTAAGTCTCTGCTTTAAAATGCTTTTTGTTTGAGGTAAATTGGATTTTGGGTTCCGAAGTTATGGTCAATTGAGTTTCGGGTGTCTCAAAATATCGGTAGTGTTTTGTATACATTTGTATGTAGAAAACGCTCACCCTGCGATTTTAAGCATTTTCAGTTTTAATTAGTTTTTGATCAAATAATTGTAACATTTGATGAAATTTATTTATTAAAATATTAAAATAATTAATTGCACATCATAAATCATCAACATTTCAAAGTCAACGTAATTTCTTATGTATTTCTTTATTTTTCTAACCCGGCTATTTTTAAGCCATTTATTTTTAAAAATCAATAAAAATGCTAATATAATTGCTATTTTCACCCAAAATGACTCAAAATGTGTCTAAATTCATGCTCTTCCATAATTGAACAACTATTTTTATCCAAAATGTAAACCTTTTTTTTTGTCGCCAATTTTAATATTTTTCATACGTTTTGCATGATATCTCAAAACTAGAAAACATGCAAACTTGCAATACTGAAACCAAAATAACTCAAAAACAAAACCTCGTATCAGGGTGATATTTGGAATGGATAATAAGCTTGAATAGAGGAACGACCCGATGAAGCCGGATTTTCAATTTATCTCTCCACATTTGAATTATAACGTAAAATTACCTGATTGGTCGGTTCCTGGTTACCATGGCAACCAAATAAATAATCCGGCTTCATCGGGTCGTGCGCATTGCTCCCATACATCGTCTACCAAAGTATGGTGAACATGCAACATTTAGTTTTCTAGTTATGTTGGTTCCCGTGTTTAGCCAATCAGAGGCCTTGACTGGTTACCATAGCAACCAGATCAAAATAACGCCCACGGTTACATTGAGAAAATCTGTTTCCAAAGTTGGTGAAAATAACATAGACCCCCCCCCCCCCCCCCCCCCCCCCTCTAATGGCAACGCGATTTCATAGTGTCCATTCCCATGTCTGAAAGATTGCGCAACATCAACCAGAAACTGCTTATCTTCAACACCTTTTTCTGGAATGTCTATTATCCTTTCAGTGAAGTCATGATTGAACATTTGCGTATGCTGCTGCTCAATGCTTTCCTTTGCAATGATCCTGTTAACTGCAATTCCTTGCGAAATAGTGGTTTCAGACGTTCTTCCTGCACCATGAACGGTCCAGTCTAGAAGGGTTCGACAAGCATATGGACCCTTGCCTTGGCTGTTTATCACTTCCCATGGCTCGGTAGCCGTGGGCAAATTATTTCCAATCAAGATTCCTATATGGTTTGCTGCTGTGTCTGTCAATTCAGGTAGATGGACTCTCTCTAGATAAGACCAACTTGCTATGTCCTTCTCTGTTATCATGTCATCGGTAATAGCTGGAATATGATATTGTGTATACGTTTCAGGAAGGGGAACTACATTTCTTCCATAAATATCTGACACTTCCAAGTTCTTCAGAAGGTGGGTATCTACCAATTTCTCTTCTGTGATGGTTTTTATTTGCAGTTTGGACTTCTTGCCATTGACCCCTAGATTCCTTGTTAATGTTCTGTGCAGAACAAGGCATTGCTTCCATCATCAATGTAGGCGTACGTTTTCACTGACTGTCTACTGTCCTTTGAGCGAACAACTACGGGAATGATAGATGGACTAGGTGATTTGTCTCCGGCGCCAGTGAGCCCACAACTTGTAGTATCACCTTTTATCTTAAGTTTTAGTGTAGCTTGTGAGGGCTTATCTTTCTGTCTAGACTCTGCTGGTGGACCGTTGGATGTCGTTTAGAGCACTTATTACATGTCAGTTTATTCTTGCAGTCTTTTCGGCGGTGCATGCCCTTTTTCAGACATCCATAGCACAAACTCTGATCTTTCATGTAGCTTAATCATTCTGTCTTCAATAGGCTTGTTGGCTAATTTGAAGCAGCTGTCCAGATTGTGGGATGTACCTTCACAGAACTGGCATCATCTTTCTGGTTTTTGATTTTGCTGATTTGTTTCCTTTTGCACACTTGCGGCGAAACTGGAATTTCTCATTGGCCCTCTAGGTTTGCCATTATGTTTAGGCCTGTTCTGATAGTTGTCACCTCTTGAGCTTTGGATAATACCGTAGGCTGGATTTGTGGCGACTCTGGCTTGCTTGTTGATGAACTGTACGAGGTCGTTGAATCGCACAGTTCGTGCTCTCTCTTCTTCAATATTGTCCACCAATCTTCTCCATCTATCGCGCAACTCGTAAGGGGAGACGTCAAAACTCGACCGCCCGTTGACCGCCGGTTACGTACGGTTCCGCCCGGTTCTTTCAGGTCAAATGTTTTACTGGTATATGAATATTCACGCATGCAACACTGAACAACTGCCGGTTGACTTAATGCTGTAACCGGACCAATTTACACTATCAATCTGTTACTTTGCGGTCATAATAGCTCTCTCTATAATCGTTCTATAAAAATAACCATTCATAGACTTTCGGTATTGATTTTAAAAAGTTAATTGAGCTATAAACAGATTGAAAAAGCCAACCCCAGCGAAAATCAATAGCTGCATTGTACTGGTTGTCAACTGAGACTTTTATTGCTCACGCGTGTGACGAGGCACTTTCAACCGGTCGTGTTCACCAGAGTGTAACTATTTGACCTCATTATGTGTGTATATTATAACAGACGACACGTTTTGTGAGAACCGGGCGGAACCGGCCGTAACCGGCGGTCAACGGGCGGTCGAGTTTTGACGTGATCCCTAAGAGAGCTTTGATACGACGATTCTCAGCGTAGATGTGCTGTTTAGCTCTCGCAAGTAGTCTAGGCTTTCTAGTGTAGTTTCACACTCATTCACAAACATTGATAGGTTTTTTAATGCTTTGGAATCATCGCCCTTTACTTGTGGCCAATGGATGATCTTATTCAAATATGCCTCAGAGATCTTATGAGGGTTGCCAAATTTCCTGTTAAGAAGGCTCTTGGCGTGAATGTATCCATCTGTTTTTTGATGCAAACAACTTCTTACCAACGCGTTCGCCTCACCGGTAGTATATTGGTCTAAATAAAACTTATCTTGTTCGCTGGTTTTCTGTTCTATTATATACTCGAATGCGCTCATGAAAGATGCATACTCTAACGGATCACCGGTGAATTGTTTGATGTTCCAGGAGAAGTTTAGTTAAGCTGCCTTGCTGAAGCACTATTTCTGCCACATCTGGTATATGAGACGCCTGTTGTCTTGAACGTGGTGGCTGATGTTCCAAGGTAATTCCTGGTGGTGGCTGAGAATGTCTGCCATCACGCTGTGAGTGTGATTGGTGATCCACGGGTCTAGTTGGTGGCTGATAATCCACGAATGACTGCGAATACTTGCCATCATGTTGCGACTGGTAATCCATGGGTCTCGGGTGGCTGATAACCCACAAATGGCTGCGATGGCTTGCCATCATGCTGCGACTGGTAATCCATGGTTCTCGGTGATGGCTGATAATCCATGGATGGCTGCGAATACTTGCCATCATGCTGCGACTGGTACCCCACGGGTCTCGGGGTGACTGATAATCCACAAATGACTGCGATGGCTTGCCATCATGCTGCGACTGGTACTCCATGGGTCTCGGGGGGGTTGGGGGGTTGTGGCTGATAACCCGCAAATGGCTGCGATGGCTTGCCATCATGCTGTGGCTCAAACTGATGACATGGACAAATCCAATGCTGCTGCTTAACCTAATGAAGTGTCCAATGTTTGATGTTTGGCAGCAATATTCGGGATATTTTTGCGCGAGCTGGTTATCGATGATAAACTCCCCTTTCGACGCTCATACATGCGGGATATTGATCTTGCCGCTTCATACTGTGCTTCGATATCGATTTCATGTTGCCTTCGTTTCAGCTCACTCTGCTCGTTTAGAATTTCTTGTCGCCTTCGATTTCTTATAGAGTTTTCTGTAACGACCTTTTCTATTTCTTGTGCCTTTCTATAGCACGATTCTTCTTCATATTTGGCCTCTTCTTCTTGCAGTTTATAATCTAATTGTCGTTGTTTACTTCTCAACTCACTTAGCTTTCTCAACACTGCTATCTTGGCTGCGAGTTCTATCTCGTTAGCTTGAGCACTCTGTCTCAATTTCAATGAACGATTTGATGAAGAAGAAGAGATATGACTGATGTACGATGAATGACCTACGCCTGAAGCACTATCGCTTGGTTCTAGTTCATCTGTGTACGCAATGTACTCGGGCTTTTCATCCTCCATTTTGGCTTGTTATTATTTTAAATAGGCCTCATTGTTTGTATAAGCTTGCGTTAGGCCTATGCTCATGCCGCAATTATAAATCCATTATTATTATCAGGATCCTGGATTGTAATACGATTGGTATACCGTAGCTAGTTTATAGAGGCCCTCAGGATTTATATAGACCTCTCCTTGAGTCAAATGTAAAGTTTTTGTACGCTAATGTAGGGTCCAGATGGCAATTATTAACCCTACGAAGATGAAGAGTTTCCGGTTTCTTTTACTAGCATTTTACTACAGTCTATTTGTAATGCAACGCTTTCCCTGTTTTACTTCACCTGCGAGCCCGAGACGTTGACAACGAAATAACATGACAAAATTGTCAAGCACTAATTTGATGAAAACAGGTTGTAGCGACTATGTCCACTGTTGCTAGAACCATATACTAGGGTCAATAACTCGGTATTATGTTGGTGCAGGTAAGCGTTAAATGTGCATACATCGGTGTGCACTCAAGCTGATCTCGTAGCAACCAGTGTAATTGCCCTAGCTCAGCGCACCATATTCTGGTCCGGTAAAGCGAGCAAAACAGTGCACGCTGTGTACGTAATGTCACCAAAGTACATATTTTGACTTCTCTGAAGTCCTTATATTAACTCACTAGGTAGAAGATGCCATACATGTCATGTGAAACGGTTGCTAAAGCTATGAATCTCCGTATCAACACCATATAAAGCAATTGAAAAGTTATTGGAAAGGTACAAAAACTGTAGACATCCGAAGAGACTCCGCATCTGTTAATGACTGAAAAATGTAAACATAACGAGGTCAAACCCGGGGTCAAACCAACCGAGCGCGAGCATTAGCGAAAACGTGGAGACGCTGGGAACCATGCGCAATCAGACAGTAGCGGCTCTCTTAGAATTTCTACTAGATTTAGAAAAGATCGAATCCGCACCAACACATACTTCATCCGGAAAGTGGAGCGGGGGCACTAATAGGGCATGAGGGCGGGAGCACAAAGGGTTTTTTTCTGTCCCCCTGCCCCTCCCAAAAACTAGGCCACTGGGTAATTGTACTGTGAACAAATAAAATGAATGGGGAATACATAAATACTCTAGTTGTCTAAGTTTAACTAGTGCTTCATATCGTCTTCATTACTTGAAGTAACAGACATGTCTGTTTAAGATCCGCAACACAAGGTAAATATTGGCAAATAAGCCGAAAGTTGACAATCATTTAACCATTATATTAATAATACGCTAGCGGCTGTAACAATAAACAAGTATCGTTAATAAAATTGCAACGGTGACAGTTGTACTTCTCCGATACAAACTGAAAACATATCTGGATAGAAACACTTCTTGCACAATTATTACAAATTTGCAATAACATCTATACGTTGCCAAAGTACAGAAGAAAGTTTTCTGAATTGTGAACTTGCGCTTTCGTATAAATGCGTAATTTAATGAGCGTATACAGACTGAAACAAAAATTGCAATTTCATTTTCAACCCAATATTAAAATCATGCAAAATAGTTTACACCCTGTGATAAGTGATGTGTGGAACCAGAAGAGTTTCATTTGGTCTTTATAACAGCTTTTGTTTACAGATTATGACCAATCTACTAAGTCGTCTAGAAATAGGGTTAGGCCACTTTCAGCATAGCATACAAGCTTATTTGTAGAAAGTAAATTGATCATTGACAGTACTACATAATTATTTTACAAATAGTTTTAATTTCAATAAATGAATCCATACAATTAAATATATACATCAATGATATCTTGATCGATTTCTTTGAGTCCATAAATGAAATAGCTCATCATTCCTCCAGACATGGCATCCCATCCTGAAACCACCACATACGAATGGAGAAATTATGGTTCAACGGGTATTTTCCATGTGCTAACAACTCAGGTATTACAATGTTATTGAACGGATCAAGGTCGCGTTAAGCGTTCATGTTCTATCTATGAAGATCAACATTTGTTTTGTCTATTTTTAAACATATATTCATTCCCGTACAACTTCTTTTTGACTCACCCTGAGGTCCAATCAAAGTCCAATAATTAAAGATTCCTGCCCGAACAAGCAATTTCTGTCTGATTGTATAGGCGGTCATAAGAGAAGTCTAGAGGATGGTTATTCTTGCGCGCATAATGGCATAATGGCTAATGAGACTGGTATTTACTCTGGAAAGGTTGATTCATCTCCAATGAAAATATCATGCATACATCGTTTCTGCTGCATACAGTTAGTTACTGTGTATACTATGGAGTCTCCTTGAAAAGTCTGCAGCCAGATGATCCACTTGAAACGAACCATTGTCTAACAAGAGCGCTCTAGACTTATGTTCATGGTTCGATTTCATTAATAAAGTCCATCCCAGTGGTTCAACCAAATTGATCCTGGTGGTGGGCGATTGATCATCATCTCTGCTTCCTGACCACCGATTTTCATGAAACAACGCTTATTAAGAAGCTAAAATTCCATTTGCATCTAAATCGAAACAGATATTACGTTGGTATTTATTATTGTATACTTCCCTTTCGCTATAGTCTCTACAATTAAGTAAGGGAAGCGAGAGACATAGTGAAGAGAAAGGTTTTCCATTGTGATTATTTTAGATTTCAGAATGAATTAATCCTAATTATCAAAAATATTACAGATGTGCACAGAACGTAACAAGTGAAAGACGTTTTGCAAAAGTCACATGAATGGAATGTGAGGAACCTGCAGCACGTGATTTATACAGCTACGCACATCTGGCATGACTGGTTTCCTAAGTCACATGAATGGAATGTGATGAACCTGCAGCACGTGATTTATACAGCTACACACACGTGGCATGACTGGTTTCCTAAGTCACATGAATGGAATGCGGGGAACCTGCAGCACGTGATGATTTATACAGCTACACACACGTGGCATGATTGGATTCCTAAGTCACATGAATGGAATGTGATGATCCTGCAGCACGTGATTTATACAGCTACGCACACCTCGCATGACTGGTTTCCTACACATGCATGGAATGTGATGAACCTGTAGCACGTGATTAATACAGCTACGCACACGTGGCATGATTGGATTCCTAAGTCACATGAATGGAATGTGAGGAACCTGCAGCACGTGATTTATACAGCTACGCACACCACGCATGACTGGTTTCCTACACATGCATGGAATGTGATGAACCTGTAGCACGTGATTTATACAGCTACGCACACCACGCATGACTGGTTTCCTACACATGCATGGAATGTGATGAACCTGTAGCACGTGATTTATACAGATACACACACGTGGCATGATTGGCTTCCTACACATGTATGATGGTGCTAGTTATGTGACCAGGGGACAAGTTTTGTATTACCATTATTCTGTAAATTTTCTGTCTAAATATGTTTCAGTTTATACTGCGAATTACTTTACCAGAGATATACAGCTTGACAAAAAGTATCATTTTTGGACACCCTGTATAAGTGTCACCATTTCTACATGTGTAGTAAATAGATCATGTGATCAAACTGAATGCACCTAAAACTGGTTTTGTAAATGTAGGTAAGGCCTAAAAAAAAAGGTTTGATTAGCCTAACCCGACCGACCCTAAATACATCGCCGACCCTGAATAATTTTATTATTTTGAGGGAGAGAAGAAAAAAAAACTTTGTTGTTGTCATGTTAAGCCAATCAAACCATTGTTTTTAGGCTAAGGTTGTGCAGCACTGTATTTCAAAAATGAACAAATAAGTCAATACTAACAATCAACATGTTATTAGAGACAAACTACATTGTTGACTATTAAAGAAAGAATTTAACGTATGGTGTGATAGTCAATTTTCTAAACCAGTGCAAATACAACATTAAATATGCACATGATATGCACAGCCAGAACACATTGTAACTATTTTTACCTATAATACACGACAGCTGCAGTTTAGATGGATTTGTGAACCTTTTTGATGGCAATTACGACTGATACAATGACAAAAAAGGAAATATATAGATGACATCCTGAAACGATAGCTTTTGATTGTAGAAGATCAAGATGGTATGTTATTGCGACAAAGTATGAAACAGTTTCACAGGCATCGATATGGGAATTCGACAGCTCTGCATGTATAGGCTGACGTATGTTCTTGCCTGAAAAAATGTCCAAGTCCGTGTGTAATTTTACAATAATACGGCTTGGTTATTAATTTATGTTGATCACGCACTTACATCAAGTGAAGAATCAGGGCTCAACTTCATCATTTCATGGAATCATAATCCCGATCATTCAGTTCTAGCCTCTAAACCTTTAATCATACATTTTAAGGAAGAAAACTGGAAACTGTTAAGCTTAATGTTGTTGAAAGTTGTACGACTTTATGTGAATATGTTTGAACATGTTTGCAACTTTTATTTAAAGGCAAAGGTCCACTTTGGCCAGTTCATCCAGGGTAAACAGGCTTACACCTGTTCATTTGGTGACAGATGAAATAGAGTTAAGATGGAGAAATCTCAACCTTAATATTATATTCCCAAAAGGATCTCGCTGTAAAGAATGGATCTAAGGGTTTAAGCTACGAGGGTCATTCAATAAATAAGTTCCACCTCGTCACTCATACCATTGCTAAACATTTGTCATGATTATAGCTCTGAATCAAAGCTACCAATTCATAGTGAATCATAATTAATATTTGTTTTTTTTTTAGTTACGATGCGGTCAAAGCCAGAGAGAGATTTTGGACAACGGAAACGGAAAATTACCTTAAAAATAATTTTTTCTTTTCTTTTTTTTTCTTCTTCGTATTGTATGGTTAGATAATACGGTTTTAATTGACCAATAGGTACGTTTTATCTCTTAGAACTGGCCAAATGAATAGCACTTATGATACATTTGGCTGTTTTTTATCCGTTTCCGTCGCACTAAATGGACCTCTGGTTTTCACTGCATCTTCAGAAAAGTACAACTAGTACTCATACTAATTTATTATGAATTTATAGCTGAGATTCAAAGCTACAATTGTGGAATATTTCATACGACTGGATTGTATTATAGCAAAGTTATGAGGTAGGAGGTAGAACTTATTGAATGACCCTCGTATAATGTAAAAGCTGAATGCAAACTGCTTATCCACAAAAATGAAAGTAACTTTATGAGTTTTCCTTATGGGCAACCATCAGAATAGTCAATCAGGTAGACAATAATAGAAAATTGTGTCGTTGAGAAACTTATAATCCCTCCATTTAGTCCTGTACATTGAAGATCTCTTATTTCTATTGGAAATCAAATATGACTGTTGTAAGATTCTTTAGGGGAGGTGTACACTTTAATATTAGTGTTCCTGATCTAGTTTGGCTAATCAGAGGGCATGTTATTCTATAAAATCAGTCACGTTTATTGTTTATAGTCCGTAATGGGGCCCTCACATGTATCCGTGTGAGCTGAGCGGCCCCTTACCGTGTGAAAAATGGGTGCGGACGGCGGCACACACGGTGGGCCGTTTCCCATCCATTGAACACGTTCAGGGGACTTTGCCGGCCACCGGAGTTTTGAACATGCTCAAAACTCCTGGCGGGTGAGTAAAAGCGGCGGCGAACGATGAGAGCCCGGTATGAAGACGGTATAAGGACGGCGCACCCGTTCGCGCCCATTCGCAGGGCGGTGATGGACGGCGACGGACTGCGAATGGCCGCATGCAGCCGGAACGGACTCTCAGCAGGCATGTTTCAACTCTCTAAATGTAAAAGAGCTAAAACTCACTCCTTCGAGAGCTCTAGGAGGGACAGCTCTTTTTTTGGAGTGAAGTTCACTCTTAAAAGAGCGATTTTCACTCTAAGTTAAAATCACTCTGAAACGAGTAGAAATCACTCTTAAAAGAGTGACAAATCACTCTGAAAAGAGTGAACTTCACTTCTTAGAAGAGCCGTCCCTCCTAAAGCTCTCGAAAGAGTGAGGTTTAGCTCTTTTTCATTTAGAGAGTATTATAGATGTTGGTCGTACGAATTCCGGAATGCAAATGAAGCGGCGAGCTTGAGTGCTCAGCTTGAAAAGGACGGTTTGATGATGTAACAAACACTCACATTTCTACCGACACCACGACTACATGTCTAATCATTTAAGAGTAACCCGGTAAGATTTCTTATTTATACATTTAAAGGACACATACTGTTTCTATTGCTTCATATAGCTACATTATTTATGCTAGGTTTTCATTTGTTTCATTTATGTGTTTGTTCCAGGTACGGCCTGACGAAGGACATGTGTCCGAAAATTTGCTAATAAAAATATTGTGATATAAAACTGCTACGTTCCTATGTGAAGCAATAGAAAACAGTATGTGACACATACTGTTTCTATTGCTTCACATAGCTCCATATATTTATGCTAGGTTTCATTTGTTTCATTTATGTGTTCCAGGTACGGCCTGACGAAGGACATGTGTCCGAAAATTTGCCAATAAAAATATTGTGATATAAAACTGCTACGTCCGCTTTGATAGTGCCCAATTCTTCCGTCTATATATAATTTTTTCTACGCACTATGAAAACACCAATGTGTACTGAACTTCGCCAATTTCTTCCGTTATATATATATATATATATATCAAAATAAAACACTTTTTATTTGGCAGTTTGCTACCTTGGGTTTCTCGCTACCGCGATCTTCAGGCAAACTAATTGTTTTCCTTCCATACAGCGAAGTCAGTGAGAAAAATATTCGCATATATATAAACTTGTAGATAAGACTCTATTTGAGTCTGACTATCTTCATGCAATAAAAGAGTGCTCAATGCTGTGCAGCAGAGCGTGAATAAATTAAAGTTAAATGGACGAGTTACTACTCAGAGTTTCATGCTACTGCATTCATCAGGTAACTGATTTCTTGGTTATTCCGTGCTGAAGAAACAAACACAATACGCGGGCGGCGGAAGTTCGGTGAAGATCGCGGTAGTATGCGCGCGCCTTGCTCTACGCTCCTGGCGCGGAGTGCTCATTCATAGGCCTTATGTTAGTCAGGAGTGGTTTGAGAGATAACATTTGTTCTCATGACGGCTTTAGATACAAGTTCCGATCTTTTGTTAAGGAGAAACCGCTAACATAACGCCTATGATTGATCACTCCGCTCATGTATATATATATCATATTAATATATAAAATTCGAGTCATATTTTGCAGTGGAATCACTGGTTGACTTAGACACAAAAGCACACATTTTACGCCATTGTTTTCTGCATGAGTTCTTTATTATTATTATCATTATTACTATTATATATTTGATATCTAGATATGTTTACAGGCACCCATTTCCCTTAACAACATGATCAAATGATATTCATACACTCTATGTAGTGTTGAACCGATCAGGAAGCAGGAATTACAAATACTCGGAGTGCATTGAAAGTGTCCACCTGCACTCCGCGTGTGCGTCGTTCAAATCACGCAGTGCGCGTTTTGTTTTGATTCGTTGTTCAAGATTCGCGGGTTTGCCGATTTTCACTGCGGGTGTTAGCAAACTGGTTAAAGTGTTTTTAGTCGTTTTACATAGATCAAAATTATGCTTAAATTGTGAATTTTTATTTGTATAGTGTCGTGTATGAATTAGGTCAATGCATGCGTATGTTTTGTTTCTCGAAAAATTAGAAAAATCAATGCACTTGCGCAAATGTTGATATGCTCACAATAGCACTCCCCTTCGGGGTCGTGCCATTATTCACACATCAACATCAGCGCGTGTGCATTGATTTGCCTAATTTCTCTCGAAACAACACATACGCATTTATTGACCTATAATAAGCATAAACCTTGAAAAGTGTTATGAAATGGTATTATGAAAATTAATCCCAGAAGTATAATCAATATTATACCATAATGTAATATACAGAGGGAAACACAAAAACCACTGAATGTTCTGAACGTTAAGCATTTTTAAATGCAACATTATTGGGTTTTTTTAAATGTTCATTTTAGTAAAAATAGAAACCATCTATTGAAAATCATTTCGAAACGTTGTATTTATTTATATGAAAACAAAATACACTAAGTGGGTACTTCCGCAATGTGCCTCATTTATCCATGTTAGGTCACATATAGATATAATAAAACTTCTAAATTATTTTATTTCAAAATGCATTTTGTTTGACATAGGCGGGTCTAGTTTTAAGAGTTTCCTCTTCCGAATGATACCTCGTTCACGGCAATTACTTGTTTCAGAGCACAGCCACGTCCTTGAGAAAATGTGGAGTACGCAATCAAAATGTGCTAATAAATATGATTATTATCATCATTATCCTCAAAAGTCAATAGAGTTGTTCTTAAGAGCACTTTATAGCAGTGAATTTGGCACGTTTTGAACAAGACCTCCCCACATTCTAAGGCAAGCGACTAAGCGATGGAACATTATTATTAATATTATTATTATTATTATTATTATTATTATTATTATTATTATTATTATTATTATTATTATTATTATTATTATTATTTTATTATTAGTGTTAATATTATTATTATTATTATTATCATTAATGATACATTATGCCACGATTGAGCGTCCCAGAGAAGTGTTGTTCCTCATATGTTGCTGACTGTCAACTTTCATATCCATAATTTCTGCTTAATCTGCCAAGGAGTCTATATTGCTTTAAACTTCCTTCACTGGAAAAGAAATGAAACAAATGTTGACAGATTATACAAATATTTCGATTTGTGTTGCCAATCGCTTAATAACAGGTATGTATTCAATAGTATGATACATTTAAAATAATGCAAATAATATCATAAATTTTACGAACATCTCAACTTTATTTTCTTTAAAAGCACCACCCTTTTTGAACAATGTCCATTGATTGTTACATAAGAGTGCACACCACCAAATAATATTTTGCATTCTGGCAATACCCTCCGGTGTTCAATTAAGATAGGCCACCATAAGTCTAAATGTAACATCCTAGAAAAGGTAAAAAGTGCTGTAAATGTATCTAAATGTTTTATAATTTGGCATCTGTCGGTTATTTCCTCCACATTAGGTCCACAATCTGTGGCTTTTTCTTGAATAGTATCATTTTGCACGATTTCACTGTTTTCACTAAAATCTAAAGATATATAGGCAGCTTGTCGTACCTAGGCTATGATAGATATCATTGGCCCGTAGCGAGAAAACCAAAATGCTGGTTACCCCCTCACAAGTGAATGTTTTTAATTCATACACTCTTATGAGTGTCGAACCAATCAGAAAGAAAGAAACTAAAATACGCGGAGTGCATTAAAAGTGTCCAGATTTGCTTTGATTCGTTGTTCAATAATCGTGGGTTCGCCGATTTTCACTGGGGTGTTTAACAAGCTTGAAAACATGTTTTCATTCGTTTTTACATAGATCAAAATTATGCTTAAATTGTGATTTTTGATTTGTATAGTGTCGTGTATGAATTAGGTCAATGCATGCGTATGTTTTGTTTCTCGAAAAATTAGACAAATCAATGTACTTGCGCAAATGTTGATATACTCACAATAGCACTCCCCCTGCGGGGTCGTGCCATTATTCACACATCAACATCAGCGCGCGTGCATTGATTTGTCTAATTTCTTTTGAAACAACACTACGCAGCAATTTGACCTATAAGCAATAGACATCTTGATCTTCAATAAAAACAATGAATTACATAAACCCGTTTGCTGTAAAGGTGGAATCAAATTAACACGAACTTGACCTCTTAACCACACAAAACAAAGCAATAGAGAACTAAATTGGTGGTGTAGGATCATAAAAACATACGATGCAAGCAACAACAAAACAATCGCATACTATATTAACAACGTTAATAAACTGTTATCATAGAGTTAAAAACACCTGTTATGTAATGAGGGACGAGGCAGAACTTATTGAATAACGCTTGCAAAACAAAAACACCACAACTTACCTACTTCACATCTCTCACCCTCATAACCATAAAGACAGGTGCAAATCATAAAACCAAAGAATTCTTCACACGACCCGCCGTTTAGACACCCGCCACAGGGTACATCTGTGTTAGGGTGAAAATATTCAGAGTGGTTAATATATAAGTTAACTCATTTTTGAAAGTAATTTTCCTTTTTTTGTGTATGAAATATTTCTGTATGTGATTAAAGCATACAGTATCCATTTCATGTTTTCTGATATAAATCCAGTCCATGTATGTTGCTATTAGTATTACATGTAAGTCAAGTTCGTGTTAAATGTCGTCATAACATTGTAAGTTAAAACATGTTTCCAATACAAATTATTTAGAAATGATCCTAAGACTGTTTCCTACGTGTTGTTTGATGAAAGATGTCCATGAATTCATGGCTGAATGAGGTCAAATGGAAGACAAAAACTGCACTTCTCAAAAGTCACATTAAGCCATGAATTCGACCTGAGGTTAGGTAACCTGAGGTCGAAAGGTGTGTGAGCATTTCCATCTCTGCATATAACATATTATGTGATTCGATCTGCGACAACCCGCCACATGGTGTCATTTTTCATATTGGAGATATTTATATCAAAAGAAAGCTAAAACTGTGCTGATTACAGAACTGTTTTGATCATTTTTTCTACGATCACTACAAAAAAAAGTTATGAGTGAACGATGATTGTGATGTCATAAAAAGTTACAAAATAAGAAATCATAAAAACAGGCCAAAAAAGATACAAATTTAATAGAATAACAAACATTATAAGGTTAATAATAAAAATGACTTAAGTATTTTGTTGAAGGTTAAATTTCATAAAAGATGATGACACAAAGTATTTGAAATTAATTATCTTTAAAATAATCTTTAAACAAATAAAATCTTTAAAAAAAATCTTAAACAAATTTAAACAAATTACCCATAATCCCTAGTTTACATTTGCGACATATTTTTCTTTTTTACAAAATAGTTTTGAAATATTTTGAAAATGTTTGAAATTTGAAGAAAAAACAAACAAACAGAAAATTGTCTGACCAACCGAATCTACCCGAGATCTGTTAGCTCGTAGATCAGGTTTTTTCCCCCATCATTTTACTTAATCAACACACACTACATCAGAATGACCTTTGGCTCCGCTCTTGTTGTTTCAGGTGGCGTTGAACATCATGCGATGCATTATAGTTTGATCAGTTCTAAATTGGCGAAGCCTCTTTACAGACACGAATAATTTGTTTTTGTAATACACATACACTTTGGGCTACCCTACCTCTTTTGAGAAATCTCTACCTCGGTACTGAAAGCAACGGTCTAGGGGTCTGACATTCGCTTTGGGACCGAAAGGTCCTAGGTTCAAATCCTAGTATGGTCAGATCATATGTAAAACCTTTGCTTTCAATTAGTTTTCTCAAAATGGGGACAAAGTTTCTAAACTGGAAGACTTACGAGTAGGCTAATGTGTGATAGCTTACTCATACATATACATGTAGGTATAACAACAAACGTCTGCCAGAAATAGATCAAATAACACCCTTACAATTACAAGCACACATCAAATCAATGATTTACCTGGGCCTGCTGGGCAGAGCTCTACAGCTTCATCGCTCCCACCAATGCAGTCTTCCTCACCATCACAAGTCCACTGAATATTGATGCATCCGCCTCCCACACATTCAAAGTCAACATCATCGCATACGCATTCGGTTTCATCGCTGAAATCCCCGCAATCATTATAGTGATCGCACTCCCAGGAGTTTGTTATACATTTCCCGTTAGCACAGGCGAATTCATCAGTACCACAGTGTCCACCTGAAACAAAGAACGTTTTAACAATGAGAAATATCATGAACTAAGAGCTTAACGATGGCTATGTTTGCACAAACAAAGTGAGAACATGATGGATAAAAAGCTACACCTACTTGAGGGTCCATCCACCTGTCACTTTTGTCTTTCTTTCCAGTTTGTTTTGTTGTCATCCGAGGTATTATTTATAAGTCAATAAATGCGTACTTGTTGTTTCGAGAGAAAGTAGACAAATCAATGTACGTGCTAAAATGTTGTTGTGTGAGTAATGGCACGACCCCGCAGGGCTGCTATTGTGAGCATATCAACATTTGTTCAAGTGCATTGAGTTTTCTAATTTTTCAAGAAACAAAACATACGTATGTATTTTGACCTATTTAATATGACAATTCACAATTTAAGCATAATTTTGATTTATTTAAAAACGACTAAAAACACTTTAACAAGTTTGCTAACACCTGCAGTGAAAACCTGTATATCTATTATAATTTACTCATTTCGGTTGCTAACTCCCCGCGCGCAAACGTCAATGTAGTGGCACGATTATGACCAAGCGCATCCGGTTTCAGTAACACGCAAGCGTCGCACATATGATGCACATTGCACAGTGGGCTTGCTGCCTTCATTCGCGTCTGCGTCCTTTTGTATTCATCTACTGCTATATTATCATCATCCTTCGGCTGCGGAGCAGGCGACCACAAGTTTCTCCAAGCACGGCGATCTGTAGCAAGAGTGGCTATCTGACGTTCTTGAAACATGCCCTCATTGTTACCAAGTAAGCGCTGTATGTACTTCAAGTATGATGTGCTTGGACGACCAGGTCTCCATCGGCCATGTGTTGGTATATAAGTGGCATACATTCCAGCAGGCTCTTCATCAGGGAGACGGAGAATATGTCCAAGGAATCTCAGCTGGCGACTTTTTACACGGTTGATAAGAGGCTCTGTCTTGGTCATGTCATAAATGGTGGTGTTCGGGACATGATGCATTGTCCTGTAGCAAGAGGTAGCATAGGCATTTATGTTGCACTCCATATCTTGAGATATCACCCAGGATTCACAGCCATACAGCAAAATCGTCACACAGGTGGTGCTAAATAATTTCACTTTTGTTGCAATAGCTACTTGAGGACTCCTCCAGAGGTGTTCCAACTTCCAGAATGCGCACCATGCCAATGCCCTGCGCCTTTTAAGGTCACTTGCACTCAATGCCATCATAGCGCCCAGATTTATATAAGTTTACTGCTATATAAGTTGACGTCCTGATAATCTTACAACAAAACAATCAACCCCATAATTTGCCCAAAAATGCGTATGGTTAACATTAATCCATTATTCATAACCATTACTTTTCTTTGATTTCCAGAGGGTTCTCTGGGCGGTGATGACGAAAGTGCACGTTTCCTGACCATAGCTCTCTCTGGACATCGAGTTTTCCTCCGTCAGAAGTATATAAATTCAAGCAACTTTGCGTACCATTCAAAGAAGAAAAAAATGAAATGTTGGCAGACTTCAACAAACAAACAAAAACTTTTGTTCTCAATGTCAGGGTGCAGGGTGAAAGTCTATAAATATCCAAATTAGGTCACCGCTACCGTTACCATAGCAACGGCCAAAATATCGAAATGACAAGTTTTGGCCTATTTCAGCACTTTTATAAGGCTAACATATTTCAAACCTGTTTGAAATAGGGGTGTTTTTATATTTACTGACATAATAGCAATGAGCTGTAAACCCTAAAGTGGTTCTTTAAAAAAAAATGCTATTATCAATGTGGCTAGACTAGGTAGTACTTTACCTAAATAAACAAAAACAGAGTTGCCAGTTACCCATACAATAACAGTGTTATATTGGGGGGATGAGCCCCATCGAATGTTTTAACAGGAAACCAAGCACCACAAAGTACCTTTAAACACTTATTCTCAAGCAATGACCCATTCTTAAGACTTTTCGGCACCACATATTTTGTAGTTACATCCAAAATAGCCTCCAGAAGCCATCTTGGAATTTAGAAAATCACATAACTTCTGGACATATTAACCCGGAGACATGATTAATGTATCTTTTTTGACTAACTTGGATTTCATGGTGAAAAGAGATTCCAAATTATGAACAATCCACGGTATTAGATTCATATGCATCAAGTTATTAATTAACATACATACATCATCATATCAATCATGTCTCAAGGTTTATGCCTAGAAGACATACACTTTTCCAAATTTCAAAATGGCCTCTGGCGGCCATTTCGGATATTGCTGTATCCAAGCTTTTTGATGAGCCAAGAAATTAAGTCAATCATTAAATCATTACAACAAGGTCAAAGGTCATTGAGGGGTCACTAGAGGTCAAAATGTGAATTTTCGGCTATTTAACGTACATATTGCATGCTACAATCGCCAGAGTTGGTCAAAATAATCAGTAGGTCCATGTGCATATATGGGTAAACAACGATTAAAAGTGGCATGTCATATGGGATCACGAGGGGTCATTGACATACAGACAGGGGTAAAAGTTAAGACATGGTCCGATTTGGACCGGATTTGTTTCATCTTGTTTGGTTTGATGAGTTGAGGAAATAATTCAATCATTACAACGGAACAAGGTCACAGGTCTTTGACGGGGTCACTAGAGGTCAAAATGAGAATTTTCGGCTATTTCACTTGAAATGCTACTTTTCTCGGAGGAATTGACTGATGACATTCACAATTAGTCAAAATAATTGACCTATTGTCCAATTAAGTATGACAATATCCGTGCTTCTTGACGCACAATTTAGCTCTAGTTTGCCCTTGTGTTCCCTAGATCACTGAATATGACCCTATTAATGGTTATGGGCAACAGCTTCATTGAGGGCGTTTAATCTGGCAACGCTGTTGTATAAATACTATCGAATCATGTCAACTTAATTCTGAACTGATACAAATTTCATGTGAATGCCTATTAATCATTATCAGAATTTTCTATGAAAGTAAATCCTCAAAATCCCTATTTTTCACAATGAATTAAATGTCAATAAAACGAAAAAGTGCAGAGTTCCTGGCAACACTGCTCTCCGGTAAAACGATTACCGAAACTTTTTTTCTTGAAACATGTAGACCACAAGAGAGACCTTGAATAGGCTAATATTAACCCTGAATAGGCTAATTAAAAAACAGATCACTTTAGGGGTTAGGTCATTTTAACGACCATCACTTTTTGCATAATTATAATTAATCAAAACAACCCTATTCTACAAAATGGCTTAACCTATATATATTGAACATAAAAACAATAGTCAATGTTGACATCATTTGTGGAAACGACCAGGATGGCTACTTCACTGTTTAAAAGAAGAGGACTGTAATGCATGTTCTTTATACAGAAATATGACCTAATACTTACGCTTTTTTAAAGTTGTGAAATGGGTAAAATAGTGAAAATTGGGTAATTTCATATATTGGCCGTTGTCATGGCAACCAAATGTATATTGGTATTTTTTCACAAAATATATGTTGACCAAAGGTCTAATCATGTGCAAAGTATAAAGGAAATTAATATTTTAAAGTCTGCCACCACTTCTTTGATTTTTACACACAAGGTCTCTTTATATTACCATAAATATCATGCTGGATTTTGAGAGGCTAACCGCCCACTGTACTTTAACAGGCTAAAATAAGGGAGATCGTTAGTTAAAGTGCACTATCTTCCAGTTAATTTGACCGTTTCAGTGTGACAGAACGAACGAATCTTTAGGGAGAACGTTGCCAATAAATTGTATGCAATTAAAATCTCAGGCGTGCGAAAATAATTCCTAGATCAGAATCGAATTTAAACTCTTTTCCTACGCATACGCAAACTACTTTTCTGTATCTGCCTTCGTGTTGAGCGGTGTTACATTTACATTAGGCCACTCAGAAAACCCTGTTCTACGGGCAAACGGACCTCTCTTGTCGTTCGTTTTTTTTCTTTGAAATGTTCAAAATATTTCAAACAATTTCAAAAAATGCAAAACAAATCATTAAATAATAATAAAAAAATGAAATGAAATCCGGGTTTAATTCTGTGCACGACCGGGCTTTATGTTCAATTGGTTTATCACGATCCATGTACTCTCTCGCAGGTTTTCTCCGGGTTCTCCGGTTTCCTCCTGCTTTCAAAATCGGTGATCAGTTGTTTAGACCGAATGGTATTTGGGGAGCTGCATTGAAATATGGTGGATCTACAGTCTACAGGTTTGTTTTTACCCACACAAAAAAATAGATACACACTAGGCTCAAGTCTCAACTCAAGTCAATGATGAATAAATTCTAACATCAAATTGCTTATTTTACTTCCAATTCCAAGAGGCTCACCGTTATACATTCCAAACTGTCGCGTCGTGTATGGATACATTGAATTGCATTTTATGTTTAGATTCAGATTCACAGACTCACCTCACAGAGATAATATCAGACAGAATTAAGATCAGATTAAGAATCAAAAGCTTAATTATACATTTGTTTCAATAATGGGTTACAGTACCTAACTCTCAGATTCTGTAATATTATGAAGCTGGTATAGTAGTAGGCCTGTTGTCAAATTACAGAACTGCAATGTGTCCGTACGCGCAGGGTTTGTTGTTTGCTACAAGGGAGCACGAAACTTATTCGCTCCCCATAGGCTTTACACACACATTTCATCTAAAAATGCCGCTGAATTGGGAAGTATTAATTTCGTCACCTTTTTAATATTGTCATTCAGACTGGGATGCACGGTGGCGGTAAATCGGCGGATAGAATAATAATAGTGTTCAAATCATCCCGTTTTTTTACAAACTTCACGTGCATATTCAACACAACACATAAATGCAACATTCGAGAGGACCACACCAGCTAATGTGTCGATGATCTCGCACACTTTTGTGCTTGAAAGGAACTATTGCTGTACTCATTTTTTGCCGGAAGTGGATTTCTAGACTGGATTAGTTGTGTGCGCCCATAATTTTAAAAAAAGCCTGTGGCTGTGAGCGTGACACAAGGGAGCACACTACTAAATGATGGTTTCCGAGGATTGTTTTTATCTAAAATTGGTTTGCCTCTTGAAAAATGCAACCCTGCTATATTTGTTTTTGTTTTCGTTTTTTACAATGATAACACTGGACTATCGGTTCAAGTATAAAGCAACCCTTAGCGCGGATCCAGGCAGTGAAAAAAACACCCTTTATTATCCGTGGGATTTGGTTGAGATGTTAATAGTGGAGTATTTGTTCTCGTTGAGTACCTTTCTTGTTATTATTATTTGTATATGTTTTGTCGGGCCCGTAACGAAATTACTCACGTTTTTGCGTTTCAAATGTCCGTTTAAGGAGGTTATAGATTTCACGAAGTTCATTGTCCGACCCTGGAAAAAAAATGAAACACATGGTCGCTATTAGAGCCAAAACACTCATTTGTTAAAGGGGTGTGTGGACCCTCAGCTTAAAAGTATACATTTTCTTGAAGGAAAGGGTTCAATGAATCCAACAATGGACATGAAATTGATCATTTTGGAAAACATTATAAAAAAAATTGTTTTTTGACCCAATTTAGCTTCGTGCAAGATAACTCAAATTTTGTCATACTAGTGTTATTATAATCCTAATAAAATTCCCTAGGAGGCATATTTTTTATTATCTTTTTTTTTTTTATATACACCAAAAAGTGCCCAAAAACATTTTTGGCACTTTTTGGTCTATAATTGAAAATATAAATAAGATAATAATAAATAAAAAAATACGCCTCCTAGGGAATTTTATTAGAATTATAGCAAAACTAGTATGTCAAAAAACATGTTTTCCAAAATGATCAATTGCATGTTCATGGTTGGATTCATTGAACCCTTTTCCTTCAAGAAAATGTATACTTTTATATAGATTAAAGGAATAATGAAGAAGTAACGGCAGCTTTACGGAGGCTGTACCTGAGAGTCCACACCCCCTTAGCGTACCAAATCAGTCACATTTTCGACTCAGTGATATTTAAGATTCGTTATTGGCCTCTAAACATGTCTATAAATGTATGTTACCTTGGGGTGCAGCTGTTGTCATGCAAATGAGAGCCAAGGCGACGGCAACCAATATGATTCTTCTATCCATAATGATTTGATTCCGGGTTCAATTACCTATAAATAATATAACATGGGGATAATGTCAGTGTTTTTTGTATAACACTCCTCGAACTCCTCGAACTCCTCGAACTCCTCGAACTCCTCGAACTCCTCGAACTCCATGGAAATACGGTATTAGATTATAAACACAGACATATTATGACGTTGCTTTAATTGCAGTAATATTACAAAGTTTGGAGAAACTATTAAATTGCTTAGATTGGAATAACATCGAGATCCGAGAAGCGGAGTCTGTGTCTGGTTTCTAGCGTATCTTGAAAACATATTTATTCTCATGTTGATTTTTGTTTTTCTTTGCGTTGTTATATATATATATATATATATTTATTTTATTATTGTAAAGCGCTGTGGTCACGTTTTTTAACCTCGGCACCACAAAAAGGTGGTTTTGTTACATTTTAGAGGTTTTTTGTCTTTAGGCGATTGTATTTGAGTAACCCTCTATAAAATTGACTTGTGTTTGGGCTTATCTTAAAGACAATTTAATATCTTTAATAATCTGAAGAGAGAAAAAATCTATCACTTTTGCTTTAATTAATACAGCTCGTTAACTATAATTAGCCAGGGGTGGTGAGGGAGTGGAGGAGGAGGGATTGGAGGAGGAGGAGATTGCTATGTAATACATGGGTGGAAAATTGTTAAAACTCAAAATGTCCTAACAGGCTAACAGACAAATGGTAGCGGTGTGGTACAGAAGTCCCAAGTATGCAAATGATTCCATTGAATACAATGTCATGCTCTACCACTTTCAATAACTGACCAAATCTTATTGTCCTATTTGCATGAATGGATGGTGGACACTATTATCTCAAATTGGCCTTGACCTTCATACATGGGTGGAAATTGTTAAAACTCAAAATGTCCTAACAGGCTAACAGGCAAATGGTAGCGGTGTGGTACAGAAGTCCCAAGTATGCAAATTATTCCATTGGATACAATGTCATGCTCTACCACACAAAGTAATCAACAACTGACTAAATCTTATTGTCCTATTTGCATGAATGGATGGGATACACTATATTATCTCAAATTGGTTTCTTTTGACCTTCATTCAGACCTATGACCACAACTGGTACTACTAGCACTAGCCAAAGTAATTTTAAATAAAATTAAAACTAAAATTAAAATTAAAATTTACATGACAATTAAAATTGTCATGATTATATGCAACGCATATTATTATGATACTTTAAAATGCCCACTATTGCAAGTTGAGTTATGTTATCAATAACTGTAGTGGATGAGATATGACAACATAATACTCACGTCAGTGGCGAATACGGGGGGTGTACATTTTTACAATATAACTGTTTTTGTATACCACTGTACCTTTTTCAGAGACGTACCCATGGGGTTCTGAGCGGTGGCCAATGCCCGTCGGTACACATAAGGTACCGTCGGTACATTTGCGAGTTCTACCATTCTATTTTTGCTGGTTTTGTGGACAACCACATCGCCCCATCAGAATGCCATGAGCTGGCGGCAAAATGATTTGGACACTATTTACGATTTCTTTTTGGGTACCAATTAAAAAAATCCGGTCTTGGTCAGCCGCCGTAAATTTTAATCCTGGATCCGCCACTGCACGTACTGATGGCACAATTTAAACACCCTGTATATTAAATTGTTGTGTGAAACAATGCTTTATAATCACATAGTGATGGTTAAACTTAACGATAGTCACTCAAACTTGTTCTGAATTATCATATATTTCATTACTTGTTTAAATTGGTGTTTTTCAGTATTTAACATTGGGTATTTTGACCACCCCGTATAGATACTTCCTAATAAGCTGACTAATTAATATTTTTTTTAAATGCAGGACCTATATGAAGGCTATACATGTTTTGTTGTATTGGAGTAAATTACCCATACAAATATCGGTGTAATACCGGTATAACATCGGTGTAATACCGGTGTAACACCGCTGAGAGTTTGGATATCAGCCTTTAAGGCTTTTGGTACACAGGTCGAAATTGATCCCCAATTGAACAATTTAATACTTACCAATTATAATACCGTTAAACTTCATCTATAAGCACCCATTGACTAATAGTTAATAAGCAGAGAATAGATAAAAAGGTATGAGCGCCCTCTTTTGATCTAGAGAAATTAGCACGAATTTGTTTAGTGTATTCGATATTCAATAATATAAAGTTGTATTACTATCTAAATAATTTCATGGACAGACGAATTGCTCAGTTGGTAAAGCGCCCGGTAAAGCGTCAACTTCAGTATCACGAGGTTGGTGGATCAATTCTCAACTACACCTTTTGCAATTTCTTTTGAAATCCAAGTGATATAGAAATTAATGCAAACTTGAATGTAAAATTATTACTCAATTATACTAGCTTTATTGTTATTTTTCAAAAAACAGGCGCATAATTAATTTGATTGTATAAAGTAATGATCTTAATAGTCCAACCTTTTTATAAGCTAAAACACATTTATACTACAAATTAACCACAGCAAAATGTATTCATTGGCTTATTTTAAATGTTTCACACAGTAATCTTAAACGTTTCCTTCATCATGATTTAAGGGCAAATTATGATGATGCATATTAGGTTGGTAGATCAAGTTAAGCAACAAAATGAAAGTAACTATGCAAACCACTATAATCCTGGTCTCACAGGATTATAATTGAATGGCTATTAAATCAATTTATTTTCAATAAGATAGAGGGCCGTCCATTTATACCGACCCATCAATCATACATGTAGTTATAAAACAGTATCTGACATAGCACTCCCGTTTAGATCAATTGGTAAGGCCAGCGCCAACAGTTTGGGCTAGGGCAATTGTGATCGCAGGTTCCAGATGGCAATACCTGGTTCGAATCTCACTTCAAGACTTCTTCTTTTGGAAAGTTTATAAATATTTACGGTGTATATCAAATTCTTAACTTTGTTTTTACCATGAATAAATAGTGAATCTATCTTCGTCTTTAATGTGGGTTTTCCCTCTTTTTTTTCCTCTCTTTCTACTATTTTTAATTTTAATTTTAATGTTATCACAATCGTTTATAAATAGTACAAACGTGTCCCTGATTTAAATCAACCTCAACGACTTAGTATTTTTGTGAAGACATGCATGGATGGAGTACAATGAGACAATACGTTGATTATAATTCACTGCTTTTCAGATCAGCTACTTATGGTATTTTGTTAAGTTGTGGTTTTTGTGAGTAGTTGGCCATTGTTGGTTCTAGATGACAATTCCTAATTGAGTTTATAGAGACACATACATGTACATGTACATGTACATGGTTCACAGTTGATCGATACAAGCATTAGCTTCATGATACAAGCATGTAGCATGTCTATCGAATTTGGGGCAGAGGACTTCTTTAGTGATATAGACCATGAAGCTTCATGTATAGACACAGTTTCGTAATTCTAAAACTAATCCGTTATAAATCAATAACACGTGGCCACTATACTACCATTTACATGAATGTAATGCATGACCTTCAATACCACGTGAGCTGCTCAAACTATGACATGTTCATTAGGCGTGCAATATCCGTCAAACGTGTGTATTATAGTTCCGAAAAACTTAAACAGACTTAAAAAGACGGATGGTGCCGTAAATAAGTCCTTCGCGTGATTTCTTTTATTATTTTCCACTCAGTTTTGTTTTATTTGTTTTGTGCTTTGTGTTTCTCCAAGAATAGGTATGGCACAAACGTGTAATATCGCGTTTCGAATCAATGAGAACAACAGGCAAACAGTCAAAACGTTATTGACTGGCCATGGCTTGCGTGTCCAGTTTGATTAAATTTTGTTTCATTTAAAAAATATATATATAAAAAAACCAACGTAAAAGATAGATTCCTTGTTCATTCATGATAAAAATAAAACACTGTCAAGAATTTAAAAATTATGACCTTTCCAAAAGAAGAAGTCTTGAAGTGAGATTCGAACCAGGTATTGCCATCTGGAACCTGCGATCACAATTGCCCTAGCCCAAACTGTTGGCGCTGGCTTTACCAATTGATCTAAACGGGAGTGCTATGTCAGATACTGTTTTATAACTACATGTATGATTGATGGGTCGGTATAAATGGACGGCCCTCTATCTTATTGAAAATAAATTAATTTAATAGCCATTCAATTATAATCCTGTGAGACCAGGATTATAGTGGTTTGCATAGTTACTTTCATTTTGTTGCTTAACTTGATCTACCAACCTAATATGCATCATCATAATTTGCCCTTAAATCATGATGAAGGAAACGTTTAAGATTACTGTGTGAAACATTTAAAATAAGCCAATGAATACATTTTGCTGTGGTTAATTTGTAGTATAAATGTGTTTTAGCTTATAAAAAGGTTGGACTATTAAGATCATTACTTTATACAATCAAATTAATTATGCGCTTGTTTTTTGAAAAATAACAATAAAGCTAGTATAATTGAGTAATAATTTTACTTTCAAGTTTGCATTAATTTCTATACCACTTGGATTTCAAAAGAAATTGCAAAAGGTGTAGTTGAGAATTGATCCACCAACCTCGTGATACTGAAGTTGACGCTTTACCGGGCGCTTTACCAACTGAGCAATTCGTCTGTCCATGAAATTATTTAGATAGTAATACAACTTTATATTATTGAATATCGAATACACTAAACAAATTCGTGCTAATTTCTCTAGATCAAAAGAGGGCGCTCATACCTTTTTATCTATTCTCTGCTTATTAACTATTAGTCAATGGGTGCTTATAGATGAAGTTTAACGGCATGTAAGCTAAAAAGAGAGTCTCCATTGTACATGTCCTGGTACAAATATCGTGGATGGTGGTGAGGCCAACACCCTTTCAGTTTTGCTAATTATAACACACCAATGGTATAACACATAACCATAAATGCATGCATTGAAAGAACCACAGCACCAGGTTTCTTTATAGTGCATTCAGAGCATCACTGCATGTTTAATGAAAGCAGGCCAACTGGGTGTGGCAGGAGAGGCACATGGCAAAGCTCACCTATTGCATTGAGAGGCACCAGGTAGCCATTTGATTGGCTAATCAATCAAGCATGGTTTACATATATGGTCGAATCCAACGAAAAGTGTACACGTGATGTTCAGGCCTATAATAAAATAATCTATATATTGACTATTTTATTTTTGTTTTATACGTATCCGCCTCGATGAGACGCTTCGCGCCATATATAATATGACTAACTTCTATGCACAATTGGGCGTATGCGAGCAATAAACCTGCTATTTTCACCCTTTTTACAAAATAGTTGTTAAGGTTTTATTTTAGACATATAACCGTTTAGATGAAAACGAGCTTAAGCGGAAATAATTTTACCTGTTTGATTGGTGGATATCTCAAGAATGCCTCTTGTAATTTTTGTTACTTTTGATCAATCCCCTGAATTGTTGTGATTTTTTTGGCTGTGGTAAGTTTTGACGTTACCTACCAATACATGTTTTGTTAAATCTCACTTTCGGGGAAGAATTCGCCTGAGGTAGTGTAATTTGTGCTGTAAGGATACCTAAATATGTTAAATACTTAAATGCATTGTCCACATTCAAGTCGATTTTTTGATAAAGCTGTTAGAAATTTTAAAAGCGGAAACGATCGGTTTGGTAAAAAAAATGCATTACCTCCGAATACCTATTTAAAACACTGCCATTTCAATATAAACACAGATTAGTGAATGATATCTATAGAATAAGCGAAGTGTGATACAATGTACATGTGTGCCAAGTTTTATCATTTTGAAGGCAACATTTTTTGAAATATCAGCAATAAAAGGCTGTATTCGTAGGCAAATTTGAAATAATATGAACTTTTACCTTCAAATACAAATAACGATACCGTGGTTATTCTCTCTGTTGTTACATACTTGTATCGACTGGAATAAAGTAGAAATGTGCGCTGCGTTCGGCAAGCCACAGAGAAGTTTTGCATCAATCTTTCAGCTTTTGTAAGTAACTTTTCACAAAATTCTGTAGTTTGCGTACAAGTGCATCAATAATTTGTTGTTGTCTTAAAAGTTGATTGAATATAGCCTCCCTATGTCTCAATCTTGTTACTCCTATTAGTGCAGTTGTTTATGTTATTCACGCAAAGACATCCTCTGACAGTTGATTTAAATCGCAATGGGGTGATTAATGTTTATATAAATAATCAGTAACAGCTTCTCGTGCATTGACTTCATGTTGTATTCGGAGGTAACATGTATATGTAGGCAACATTCAATAATATACACGGTGCATATTGGCCCTAAATGATTTTATTTTACATACAAGCAGTGCGCAATCATACAATCTGACTGGATATATTATTATATTTATATTTGGAGGGAAAAAAATAATATTCCCGTATTAAATGAAAATAGGAGGTGTTAATTTAAATTAAATTCATGGTGTAATCACACTGGTTTTGCCGAGAACATATTTTTTGTTAGGGTTAGAGTGAATGAATGTTATTTATATCCATAGATAACACGTTGATCATCTTAAAATGGGTACATTTAGTCATAATATCCATGAAATTTCGGCTTCATAATCAATTTTCTCATATTCCATTTTGTATTCGTAGGTAACCTATATATTAGTTAATGAGTATGGTACAATTCCTGTATTGTTTTTCGCTTTCATTCGCACCTTATATTATGTAAATATTTAGCAGGAATGTATAAGACGGGAATAATATCGTTTGGTGCGTAATATTGCTCGGGCAGGTTGTGTAATGTCACCGAAACGTATTTTAAGTGAACAAGAAATTTAGTAAAACATTTTCCCTTTTTTTAAAGATGGGAGGTAATCAAGGGTAGGCCTAACTGATTTTAGTCTCAAATCAAGAATTGTTCATGAATAATGCTTCCGACATTCATTAATTAGTGTAATTGAACTAAGCAGTGGTTGATTTAAAAGAAAATCACAATGAAAGGCACTAATTGAGGAAGACAACCGGTTGTTTTATTGCTTAAAACGAATAACCTGACATTCAAGATTATGAATTACAGGCAAATCAAACTGTTTGCTAAAATAAAACCGCTTGCTTTCTAATTAATGATGGCTCGAGGAAATGTTCAATAGTTGATTCGATCCAATACTTTGGATTCACACGGAAACTGAAACGTTCATTCTTAACATTCTAAAATGTCCTATAATAAACAAAGAGTAATTCTGTTCTACTAGATATTCATTCTCGTGACAAGAGAGAGATGAAGAACTAACTACACAAAGAATACAACAAGATCCACTAAACTTGTTAAGTAGAGATTACAAGGCTGAATGATCAGAGGTATCTTACTTAAAATGTTTCTATATGCTTAATATTTCATTGTGTTTAGTTTTAATGATGAAAATGCTTTTTACCAAATGAGATGAGTAAGAATATTATACTAGCGAGTTAATTGATTGTTTAACTATACCTTTACGAAATGTTAACCCAGTACGATATGTATGTTGTCATCATCTTGCCTTGTTAAATATTACACACTTCTGACTGTTTTGTAGAAGTTAAACGCACATTCTTAATAATTGAAAGTCAAGCAAGAAAGACACTTACAAAATTGGATGATCAGATACGTTAGCATAATAAAACATTTTCTGCCGTAATTATCATGTGTAAATTAATTTTAATCAACATTCCTTAACCAAATTAGATGATCAATAATACTAACAGTATAGGCCTAGTGAGTTTATTGATGCTTTTATATCTTAGAAATAGGAACATAGTTTTATATAATTTTAATGTTTATTTGGTTAATCTTGCTTTTTATTCAAATGTTGAATATTACGCAATCTGATTGTTTTGTAAAAGCAGTGCTGAGCGCACATTCTTATATTATCAACTGTTAACGTCAAGCAAGACACCTTTTTATTTTGCTGTACGACATTCACCCTCACACGCGATTCAGGGCATAAAAACTACGTCGAGTACAATTTTGCCTCTTAAACATATGTAAAATCAAAGAATCCAACCGTTCTTAGTCAACGAAGTTAAAGTTGAGAACAAATGTGTTACCTACGAATACCTTGATTATTGCAATATTAGCTACCGTAATTTAAGTCTTAACATGTTTTTCTCTTATAGGAATGCTTAAAATTGTTGCCTGATATTGTTCTTAATAAACCTATTCAAAATCACAACTGAGAGTTAGATATTGTATATTTTTTCAACATTAATTTATATATTCTAGTATCTATTTAAAGTAAACTATTGGGGAATATGTCCATAATATTAGGATTTAAACATGTTTTAACATGTTTATTTAAAAACAAATATTGTTAACAACCCTGCATGATCATTTCACCCCCAAAATGCAGCATAAATTAAGTACAACATTAATTTATTACAGTTTTACTTCTCTTATACCTACGTATACATTAACTGTTACCTACGAATACAAAATGTCCACATTCCTCTATGTACTTAAGTTTCTGGCGCATGCTCAAAATTCTAAATTTTCCAGAAAGGGTCATTCCCCCTCTTTGAGGTACATGAAAACAAATGTTCATTAAAATCATCTTGGTGAAAGTATACAAAGTGACTCAACCTCATGTTTCAAAGTATTGAGAGCCTGAAAATGCTACCTAACTGTGTGAATCTAAAATGTAAAAATGATGAGTACCTGTACAAATATGTCCACTTTCTATCAGCATTAGCATCTTCTGAATACAATACAATCACAAATTTGAATGCAATATGTAAATAGATGGAATAATCATCCCTTAATCAAAATATGGTACTTGTATTTGTAGGTAACATTGAGAAGTGTACCTTCAACTTCATCATTCCGCCACGTGGTCAATTGGAGAGATTAGTGATGGCACTTTTTTTCCATACAAGCTTGATATGTTGACTTTGAGTGGGGAAAAGGAAAAAGAGATCGAAGCATTTTGAAACTGGACCCTAAAAATCTAGCCGTGTACACTTTTCGTTGGATTAGACCATATATATATACATTAAAGGTGCAATAAACTCATACCCTTGCCTGGAAGCAAAGTTTACAATCCCTATGTCTTATGTGCAAGAATGTTGTACAGGTGAATCAGACTGCAGGCTTGCTATTTACATCATTCTACTTGTGTGCCACATGTGCCATGATGTGTTTGACCATACTAGGAAATGGAGCTGGATTTATAGACAGTTTTGTCAATTTTACATACAAAACTTATCACAGAGGAACTACATATGGCCAGGTAAATATTTCTTTCAGATAAAATATAGCCTGACTTTAGAAGGTCAGCAATGCTATTCTTTTCATTTATAGACTGCTGTATGTACAGTTAAGTGGTAAATCAGTTTGGTAGACATGCAGCACGAGTGATGGGCTTTGGCTGGTCTAGGGCCAGAGTTCTCGGGCTAGTACTACGTGAGATTCAGATATTTTCGTGTCAGCCTTGAGATACATAAAGAAGAAGTCAAAAATCTTCTTCAGGTGTCGCCCACTCGGGGCCGGGCCGGACAGTGAGGCTGAATAAGCGCCGGATTTGGAAGGGCTCAAAAACAAAGATAATCATTAAACAACCCCTACAACAATATAGAGGCTCCAAACTTACCACTCTTTTTTAAGTATGCACAGCGGTTGCCTGGTTCAAATAACTTTCCTGTAGCTGTAACAAGTAGAAGGGCGACTATAAAGCAATAAGCATAGACTCGAACTAATATACTTTTGTACTTAATATAAACTTGATATACGTTCTTTTAACAAGTTTTTTGTTGACACGCTAAACTTTCCTGTCTCATCTAACGTACGCGTAAAATACCAATGAATACCAACACAATTATTGAAACACCAACTCCGGATGCAATGATGCAAAGCAAAAGTTAGGGGCGCGCTATTAGATTTACCGGGGTGAGAAGTTTTTTAAGCAATTTGCACTATATGAGACGGAAAAAATGAGTAAAAAAACTTGCCCCAACAAACTTTGTACGCAGGAATACATTAACATTTACATTTTTAAACTTTGCCGCCGAAGGCTGTGAAAAATAAAATCGGCCGTACGCAAAAGAATAAATCCGACTGACCCAAACTTCCATGCTCCCCCCCCCCCCCCCCAAAAAAAATCAAATCAAATGGTACGCCCCTTATCGTTCTTCGGCTTTATTATACCCCGCTCTTACCTCACGTCATAAATATGCCAACATATATGCCAACAAATTATTTTCGTTTTGACGATTTTGGTGATGCATACCAAGGGAGCGTTCATTAATACTTTGGTAGGGGCCCGGAAAATCATAGAGGGGTCAAAAAAGTTTCGGATCCCAAACGATGGGGTCAACAACGTTTTGGATCTAGGCCTATAAAGGACCTCATAACTTTGCTATTATACAAGCCAGTCGTATGAAATATTAAAATCATGTTTACATTTTTTGAAAATTTGGATGTAGGCCCTTTTGCAACAAAACTCCATCTGTTTGTACATAAAGAAAAAATACCACACACAAAAAATCATTTATTTTAATCATTTCAAATAAATAAGTTTGATATTGAAATGTATAGGTCACAATCGTATGTTTCAAGGAAATAAAGTCATTGTTTTCAAAAATACCTACATCTCATTGTAAACAGCCATTGAAGTTGTTATTTTGTTGCAAAAGGGCCTGTATCCCGATTTAATTCTGGATACAGGCCCTTTTGCAACAAAACAACAATTTCAATGGCTGTTTACAATGAGATGTAGGTCTTTTTGAAAACAATGACTTTGTTTCCTTGAAACATATGATTTTTCCCTATACATTTCTATATCAAACTCATTTTTTGAAAAAATGCACCATAGCCCTTTTGCAAAATACCTCTTCAAATACAGGGTCCACAAGTAACAAGCCCCCCTTTAGAAATATTGGTATAATCCAAAATCTACTCAAACATTTTCCTTGATTCAAGTGTGGAATGTAGACTGATATGTTACGCATGAAATTATTGGTATTTTCTGTCTTTACAAACATTTTGAATTGCAAAATCTAGCTATTTACATAATTACCCGCTAAAACCAAAGTTGCACTTTTCAACACAGACTTTCATGTCTAATATACATTTCGCATTTGAACTTGATCTGCTAATAAAAACCATTGGCAAATTAAAGTGATCATTTTCAAAATGTCATTTCATGGTCCATTGAATAAATTAAATAGGTGTTTTGCTATAAAATATGAAACATTCTTATTTCTTCAATTTTTATCGTCATGAATAGCTGCAGGTACAGTATAGGCGGACATGTTGTTTTTGAAATTTGGAATGCAAAGTCAGCGATTGTCATGTCGGAAATTGATTATGATATTGCAAAAAAGGTGGATACACAATTAAAGTTCAAACAAATGCACAAATGCATGTTTTTTGTTGCCAAGGGAAAATGCCTTTTACAGTCAGCATATCAAATAATGTAACTTAACTTTTCTGCTGTATATCACATGTATACACTTTTTCCATTACTAGAATTCGGAATCACAAAAAAACCTTATTTTGTTACAAAACAAGTATATTTCATGACAGCATGTCTATTGCCGTTTATTATTTTGATATATTGGTCTATAGGGCGATTGCACGAAGGGTCATTAGTTCAAACTGTCCTCCAGAACAACTCATGCATGTATGGAGTACACTACTAATCACTTGGATCAATATCAGTAAACCGGTGATTGGTATTGTACTACATGCATGCATGAGTTGTTCTGGAGGACAGTTTGAACTAATGACCCTTCGTGCAATCGCCCTATTGCTTAAATCATGGCAGGTAGCTGACATGCTTACACGTACGTAAGTATTATAATCAATTACCCAGGAATATTTTATTAGTCTAGATAAATCTCTTATTTCGATGACAAAAGGGGTTTACTTCGTCAAATTCAATAGCAGCATTCCACCAATTGTTTCCACGCCTCATTAGATAACGCTGCCATTAACGAATCTGGTTTAAATACACCGACATCGACAATTTGGTGCCAATTTCTTGCATTTGATTTACGTTAGCAAATTCCATTAGATATTGTTCTTTCCGTGACTTATTGGATAACGGAAATGGCTCAATATGACATTTAGTACAATGACACAATTAATTCATACCAATGACCTTCTGTACAGCTACAGCAGGTCTCAGGTGTCTATTTTTAAATTGTTATTAACCAGTCTTCATCTTCTGTGAAGGACTGAAATAGTGATTTCTAAATCGTTATTAACCCCAGTCTACAACAATAGTACAACACAAATGTTAAAACTTAACAACAGCTTTTTTCCAAGTCTATTTATCTTCTAAGGGATCACGTCAAAACTCGACCGCCCGGCAACCGCCGGTTACGGCCGGTTCCGCCCGGTTCTCACAAAACGTGTCGTCTGTTATAATATACACACATAATGAGGTCAAATAGTTACACTCTGGTGAACACGACCGGTTGATAGTGCCTCGTCACACGCGTGAGCAATAACATCTTGAAGTAATGGGCTCAGTTGACAACCAGTACAATACAGCTATTGATTTTCGCTGGGGTTGGCTTTTTCAATCTGTTTATAGCTCAATTAACTTTTTAAAATCAATACCGAAAGTCTATGAATGGGTTTTTATAGAACGATTATAGAGAGAGCTATTATGACCGCAAAGTAACAGATTGATAGTGTAAATTGGTCCGGTTACAGCATTAAGTCAACCGGCGGTTGTTCAGTGTTGCATGCGCGAATATTCATATACCAGTAAAACATTTGACCTGAAAGAACCGGGCGGAACCGCCCGTAACCGGCGGTCAACGGGCGGTCGAGTTTTGACGTCTTCCCTAACTAAATAGGATTGCTGTAATATATTCCAATATCAAAAAGTGACTATGGACTCCTTAACCGCGCGCGCGTCTAAAAGATAGGCATAATACTTTCAATATAATATTGTTGATGTACGTTTCGTATATATAATATATCAAAATAAAAAGTCAATTAATTATTGTACATGCAAATTATATTACTTCCTATATGATCTTGACCATCTATGCTGAAAATATCGTTACAAATAACCTTACGGTTGCAAAATAACAGCTATTTGAACAAAGTCTGTCCCATTTCACTCTGTCCATATTTTTCACAATTTCATTTTGGCCATCTATGCTGAAAATCTCAATGTTAATAATGCTATGGCATAGCTATTTGAAGAGAATCTCTCCAAAATCTCTTTGTCCACGGGTAAGTCTACGGGAAATGACCAGCAAGATAACATTAAAAGGCATCGTCACTTTAAGGCATAGAGCATAGACAATTACACTTCCAATCTATGAAAATCAATAATTTTAATTAGCGTATTATTATTACGTATTGATTTCACACCTGAATAGATAGTTAAGATGTTAACAATTACATTGGTTTCACCTGGCGGGATCTTCGAATCTTAGATTACTTACTTGCATGCAATTCATCATTCATTCAGTATTTAATGTAACGTCACGAAATCAGTACCCGTGGACAGAGTGAAATGGGACAGACTTTGTTCAAATAGCTGTTATTTTGCAACTGTAAGGTTATTTGTAACGATATCTTCAGTATAGATGGTCAAGATCATATAGTTGATGAATATTGAAAAATATTGTTTTTAAATATTCAGAATTTAAAAAAGTGGCTTCAAAAAACAGTCAACGTTTTAGTGAACCACCCTGTATTGGTTTCCCATTGGCAATATTATCATTGGCATTGTGCTGATCCGTATTTGGTCAATATTGGTTTCCCATTGTCAATATTGGCACCATCTTGTTCACGCATATTGGAGCAATATTAGGTTTCTATTTGCACTCGTCAAATGGCATCATGTTGGCAGCCTATATTGTAGCAATATCGGCTTTCCATTGGCACTCTTCAATTTGCATCATATTGGCAGCCTATATTGGTCCAACACGGGCACAATACCAAGTGCGGAAAATGACACCATTGGTTTGATGTACAACTTCTGATGACGTGGTCTAAAAATTGCGGTCACTGTAAACAGTTATCGCTTCTCGGACTTATGGCTAGGATAATGAACCTGTCCTGTCCGTTGACTCTTGATTCCCTTGGCCTGGGCTTGACCTTTGCCAAGGTTGGTCCTTGTCATCGGCCCCCTCCTCTTTGTAGGGAATAAATACTATAAAGATAGAATTCCTCTTACCAAACATACATACATCGTCGACAAAGTCGACAATATTTTGCCAAGGTTGGCCCAATATTTGCCAATGTCAATATTGAGCCAAGCTTGTAAGCCCATATTGGGCCAATGCAACATCGTTATTGGGCTAATCTTGGTTCGCTATCGTAATGTTGTCTGGGATGTTTAACAAAACCTGATTTCAACCTCCGAAAATACACACACATAATCCAATCATTGCGGCCCAAATTGGTTACAACAGATATCGTCCGAATTCCTCAAATGCACTTGTATATTTAAGACTACACGATCTGCACGTCAGCTTACAGGTACCGGGCACGTTGGAATAATCATTCAAGGCGTATAATATTGGTGCACAAGTTTGAATACACACGCATTAAACTTCCCCATACCCATGTTTAAATTTAAACACTTTTCAGTGAGGTAGACGCGTGTTTAGGTTAAACAACATTCTCGAGAATTGCATTTAGTTGAACGATGTGTTTAAAGTTAAAGCTTAAAACCGCGTATATATATACATGTACGTACGAGAGTACCCTCTGTATTTAACAAGAACATTCGGCCAACATTGTAACTCACGAACCGCTGTAATAATGTCAACATGCGATCTCTATCCCCTTATATTTCTGGTTGTCAAGTTAATGGTCGTCACATTATTGGAGTTAGTTCAGCCTTCATGTGTCATGGTTACTCAAGTGACATCCCTTCGGTTTAACAGAATATTTGGTTAGGACAAATATTCGTCAAAAGTTGGCATTTGTACCAGTACCTGAAAGTCTCTTGTCACCCAATCCGTCATCTTACCTTTGTTCAGAGTGAATAAATCAATCATGGAATCTATCTTTAGCTACAGTGCAAGTCATTGCTCTTATCATGTTATAACCACTAGGCTATCATAATTCGGCCCATTGCCACTTCGTCCAATGTCAGTTCGTCCATAAGCCATTTCGTCCATAGCCATTTCGTCCAATGCCAGTTCGTCCATTCCCACTTCGTCCAGTTTCCACTTGGTCCAATAACCACTTGGTCCAATAGCCAATTGGTCCAATAGCCACTTGGTCCAATAGCCACTTGGTCCATTTCCACTTGGTCCATTACCACTTGGTCCAATAGCCAATTCGTCCATTACCACTTCGTCCACTAACCACTTTGTCCATTCCCACTTCGTCCAATAACCATTTGGTCCAATAGCCATTTCGTCCATACCCATTTTGTCCAATGGCCATTTCGTCCATAGCCACTTCGTCCAATAACCACTTCGTCCAATAGGCACTTCGTCCAATAGCCATTTGGTCCAATAGCCATTTGGTCCACTAGCCAATTCGTCCAATAACCATTTCGTCCAATACCCATTTCGTCCAATACCCATTACGTCCAATACCCATTTCGTCCAATAACCATTTCGTCCAATAACCATTTCGTCCGATAGCCATTTCGTCCAATAACCATTTCGTCCAATACCCATTTCGTCCATACCCATTTCGTCCAATACCCATTTCGTCTGTACCCATTTCGTCCAATAACCATTTCGTCCAATAACCATTTCGTCCGTACCCATTTCGTCCAATAACCATT